>BMAW01025354.1:444981-510592 GCA_019974015.1 Nephila pilipes
GAGTCCCTCTAAGATAATGAGTCGTTTTTTTAATATTTTAAACAGAATATAAAAAAGTAGTAAATGTAATGTTTCTATATCAGACATTTCAATACAAACTTTTTTTAGGTGTCTTTAAATATTTTCTAATAAGTCAAAATTATCCTTGTGAATACTTTCACTTTCATTTGTTCCTGCATTGTGATTATTTAGAATATTGAATATGCAAACTATATTTGTAAAAGAAATAAGACAAACACATATAATTAGAAATTTTTAAAATTATTCTGGGTATACTTTAAATTTAAATTTTTACATATTTCATATTATTGTAATTTCTGATACGTGATATTTATTTATAACATGCTATTTGAGCTGCAATTAATAATGAGATTTAAAAAAAAATTCCTCCAAGGAAACATTTTAAATTAATTTATATAATAAAATAATTTTAATATAACGAATCACTCAGAAATGATAAATACAAGTTTTAATTTGTTATATTTGAGATAAAACAGAATTGTTTCAATTATAAAAAAAATATTTCAGGCATTTTTAATTTTTAAATAATTGCTTTAATTATTACCAGGAAAATCTATACTTTCGTATCTTCTAGCAATGTGATCATTAGTTAGAAAATTAGTAATAAAAATTATAATTGTAGTAAATAGATATGCAAATATCAGTTAGAAATATTTTCATCGTTCTTCCATATAATTTGAATTTAGAATATTAATATTCGTCGTAAAACAGAAACATTAACTAGCGATTTTAAATTATAATGTCCTTTTCGTACGAGACCTGAAAATGGGAATAAAAAAATTTTTTGAATCTATTAATTCCATAGGATATCTTTCAAAATAAAAATAATAACTCTAAACTTATGAATTCCTATTTTATTGTATTAAAGATGATATATGACAATCCTTAGTCAGACTATCAAAATCTGATTTTTTCAATTTTTGATGGATAAAACTAAACTCTTGAATATACTTTCAACTTTCTACGTGCTTGCAATATGATTCTTAGTTTGAGAAAACTGGATATGTAAATGTTTAAAAAAAAAATGTTTAGGCAAACCTGCATCATTTAAATATTTTCTATTATTCCTTTATATCATTCAAATTTAAAATTTAAATTATGTCAAAAAATTTGAAAATTTACTCTTGATTACTGTTTAAAATTTGCACTATAATTAAAAAAATAAAAATTTAAAAAAATTACCTGATAATTACTTTTAAACTATTAAAACTGCCATTTATCTTTCAATATAAAGAATCACTCTTCAACGATGAAATCCTATTTTAATGTATTTAACATACTATAAAAAATATATATAATATTCACCTAATATGCATATATAAAACTCATTTTTTTGCAATTCCCATTAAATCATTTTAAGTAGATATAATTGAGGACTTTTACGTACATTTTTATCCCTTTGAACAGTTTTACTTTCATATGTTCTATCTGTATAATTTTGAGTAAATAAATAACTGTCATTTACGATTGAATAAAAAAAGAGAAACAGTTGCCTAATAGAAGTTTTTTCAGTTTTCTTAAAATCTTCTAAATTTAATTTTAGATACGCTATAAAAGTTTTGAAACAGAGATAGATCCTGATTGATCAATATTTTATTTTTCAGACACATTCATTGAGAAATTTTTTAAGAAATGTTTAAATATTTTTTGCATAAAATTTCTCTTTAAATTATTTACGTTGTGTATTATTTTTAATTCCATAAACCACCACTCTGAAGCTACGAAAGCATATTTTAATTTCTTGAGCATATGCATATAAAATTTATCTTTAAATTATTTACGTTGTTTATAATTTTTAATTCCACAAACCATCACTCTGAAGCTACGAATTTATATTTTAGTCTCTTAACCACTTAGGTATAATGAGCTAATATATGGGAATTTAGGATTATATAAAGTTGTTTAGATAATAGTTATGGTAAACACCTCCTTCTGAATACGAATTTATTTTTATTCAATATCCCTCTTTTTGTCATAATAAAGTTGGTGGATATATTGACAAGAACGCACACTACTTTTAGAAATGATTCAAATATTTGAGCAAACAATTTGGCTAAGAACTTTTTAGGGACATTACTTTAGGGTTGTTAGTTTTATTTTTTTACTTTAACAACTTTCATTTGTTGTTATTTTACATTAGTACGAAATGTCCATGTTATATGAAATGATAATACAAATTCAGATATCAGGGGTTTTATACCACATTTTTGCGTATTGAACATCTGGCATATATATTAAACTACTATTACATTTTGTATTAAATTGCTTAAAGTTTGGTATTAAGTATTTAGCTGTGTAGATTTCTTTGAGCTCACTTCTTTCCTGAATAGTACGAATTTTTGTATTTTTATAATTTAGAATAGAACTTTTAAAAATTCTATTTTCAAATTATTAAGTTTTTTATTTGATTTTGTTATTTAGACGCAATAATTGTATAGATAGTATTGTTAGGAGAAAATATAAATAGGGGAATTTAAGGTTTAAAGTTATATAGATATTTTAAGTATTCATTTAAATTAAACCCCTAAGGATATTCATACATTTTTTTTTCTATTTTGTTGTTTCTCAGATATTAATATGCATCTTACGTCCTACTAAATAAACACAAAACTCTTTAAAATCTGAAATATTAACATTATATTTTTTTCGCAGTTCATTACTTGATTATTTATTAACATCGCGTTTAGAAGTAACACGAGGGCTATTGGCGACGGACCTCATAAATTTAAACCTCGGTCAAATGATGAAGACGACACCTGAGCTGTGACCATATCTCTTTATTTCCCCATGATTATTTGGCACTTCACAGATTTAAAGAGCCTCACTACGTGACTGGTCTTTAGATGAATTACTATTCGAACCCATGACTCGACAGAATTTTTTCCGCAAAATCATTCAGAATGTTATTTAAGAATATATAACAACAGTAATTTTACAAGTAGTAAGTTATTAAAATAATTGAAATTAATTTCATTGCTATTATAGTGAAAGGAAACCCAACCTTTAAAGGAGTAATAGTTCGTTTTGTTGTAATATGCTCAGATAAAATACGCGTGAAAAATTTTTAGAAGCGTTACGTTACACTGAAATCATCAACTACATCCCGTTTCAAATTCTTCACGATCAGCTCTTACCATATAAGCTGTATGCTGTTATATGAAGAGAAATAGATCCATTTTAAAATAATTTTAAAAATGCAAACTGTTTAAATATTTTATCAGAGTGAGGGCTCTTGTATTACCGGTAATTATTGTTAAAATCAATTAGCCTTGAAAATCTTCCTCGTATTCATCACACATCCTTGAATTCATGACCTAGTTGGATATGAAAATTAAATGTGTAACACGTGTAATACCTAAGTTCAGCATAACACGTAGCTGAGAATGACCATGAAAGTAACGGTTATCACCCCTCCCCTTCTTTTTTCTTTTCCATATACAATTAAGCTAACGTATACACGTGTGATACGTGTCAGAATGATTCTAGGGGATCTCTCTTTTATCTAGCTTTAACACTATTTTTATGTGTGGTCGATTGAACGAAAATGCATTTCTTGTTGATCTGTTACCACTTTTTGATCTTGTAATGCTATATTTTAAAAACGGAGTTAAAAACTAGATGAAAGAACTTGTTACTTGCATCATGTTAGTCATTGAAATGCTTCACAATTCCGAACTCTAATTAAATGGTAACAGCCTCCGCGTTAAGCTGCGTGAGTTATTTAATATTCATTTCAATTTAACGTTTTCAACATCCATACGTTTCAACATTGCGATCATTAGTAGAATTATTTTTTAAGCACATAACTCGACTCGGAACATCGACTTGCAAGAAATTTGCAACTTGAACAACTAGGATACCATCTCCAGAACGAAATAGATTATATCTTTTTCAATACGCTTACAAAAATATCTCTAACATAAAAAAGATCGTGTGTTTTATATATTACGGCAAAATTATAATTTCGGCTCAATCTCGTTCACTACCTACTATGTTGCTTGGGTTATTCTCAATTTTCCGTATGGATTCTTATATTCTAACCGTAGGGAATTTATATTTGAATTGTTTAAAATAAAATCTCATTCCATTGAAATGAAACGTGATTCATGTATATAAGAATAAAATTTAAAAAGTTGAATGAATAGATTTGAGAAAATTTGCACGTATAAGCGACAAAGAATGGAATATTGAAGGTAGAGTTGTAAGTTAATGGTGAGTGATAGGTTGCCGCATAACAAATGATTACTAGAAACCGAATTTGAATAAAGATCTTTCATGGAATAAGACTATACAGAAGGATTTTCCATTCGAACCATTAACCTTAGTGATATTTCTCACTCGAACCCTAATGAGTTGATAAGAGGAAACTTAGATTATTTTTTTAAACTAAATTTAAGGCTCATTGAGAAAAAGTAAACTTAAAGAGAGTAAACTTTATTTATAAATATTTTGTAATTTGAAAATAAATTAATAAACTAATTTAAAAATTATCTGACTTTCTCTTCATTTTACGGTCAAATTCACGATTATCTACATAAGCTTAATAATGACCGTTGAAGTAAATGAAAAGAATGTTACTTTAACTATACATTTTATAAGTAAAAATGATACAACTCCCAATTATTTATTTTATTGAAGTTGATCAAATAAAGAAATTTTGGAATTATAGAATTCTTTTTTTATTTATTTTTATCTAAGCTGTTAAAATCGGCTGGGGTGTGTTTGAATTAGTGTTGTGACATTGGGCAATTCACGATTTTCTCTTCACTATCATCGGGGGCTTTTTATTACATATGTGTATTTCATAAAATTAGTATTTCTTCCAAACCAAAATGAAACGCTATTAGGTAAATTAAATAAATATAAAAGAAGAAATGTAGTGATTTTAATTAAGGATAGTGTTGTATAAGCGAAACGGAATTGAAAGAAAAAAGACGGGAGATAGAGCATAACGACAGGCTAATAGATATTTGCAAATCAGATTGAAATTTCGCAATTAATCTTTTGCATTTTTGTGATTCCTATTTAAAGTACTTTGGTACGAATTTGGTTCGAGAAGTTCTTGAATCAGAACGAGTTATTTGGTTAGCTAAGACTTTATTAATGGAATATAAACTGAAATTGTCTGAGTTAAGAGGGATTCGAGAGAGAGACCTTACATATTCTTTGGTAGATAATAAAGTGTTTTGTCCTGCTGTTACGTATCTTCAATTGGAGTTTTGTAACTGTCTGTTTAATTAGACTTAAAGATCGCTGTAGAGTTTAATAATGAAGGAAATACGTCGCACCGCCACCTTTTGACTTATGGCTTCTACAATAGATTTTTGGCGATGAACTTCATAATTTTGAGCAATGGTGGGATTGTAGGTATGGCAGCTGAGATGGTGACTCACTCTCCAGAGTTCCACACCTCACCACATGAGAGTTTTGAAGCTGAATTTGATTTTACGAATAAACCCATAATTATCTCCTCTGACGGTGTTCGAAAGAATCTTGTAACGAACTTCCGACCTATCGATCTCTAAGTTGATGTTCTGTATCCAAATTTCTAGAATTTCTAATAGTGATCTAGAAATTTATGTTACTATAACTAAGAAATGTTTAAAAGAAATACGACTGCCAGTAATGTGTCCAACGGATTCCATTTATCTCAGTATCAAATTTACTAGAAACATTTCAGATACTGCCAAAATATTCATTAACAATTAATTGGTAATTGATCTGCATGAATCGAAATTAGTCTATCATATATTCATTCAATATAAATTTCATCTTATACTATGAGATTCAAAATATATTACATGTACTCATTAAATTTTACATCAGACTTCAGAATCAGAATCAATATTTGTTCTGATACTGGTCATGCTATCTTGGTGTAAAATTCGAAATCAGTATCTGGGTTCGTATGTTATAAATATATTCATAAAAAGTGCAAATGATGATCTTAATGCTATCAACTTTGATTTCAAAGTTATTTCTACACAAGCCTTGTGAAACCCATATTTGTGAGACACGTGTTTTCTGAAAAAAACTGATACTATTGATTCGTGTCCGATGTTTAAAAATGCAACGTGACTGGTTTACGTAAGCCTTCCAGATAAATTCGTTAATTATTGATATGATTCTAGAGAACCTTTTTTTTTCCGTAAATTTTACATCCACATGTGGATGATTTCGGAACTGAGTGATATGAGCTATTTTTTGCCATATCCATCTGCAATCTTTTTTTCTGCTGAAGTTATTAGATTGGTCATGACATTGAAACCACATTCCTGCAGACGCGTGATGTAAAGAATTCGTTGTTGTTTTTTGCATCACACGTTGGAAGCTGGCTTCTTGTCTTATTATGAAATAAACGACCACTTCATGTCCTTAAAATTAAGTATTTTCAACAGTCAGTACTTTCAGTTGTTACACACACACGCACGCACGCGTGTGTGTGTATTTTTTAAATATGTGTATCACAATTATTTTTTTCATTTCAGAAATATTTTAGAAAGGTGAATGTGTGACATTTCAGTAATCGAAACACTTTTTATAGCAAGTGTTATTACGAGGTTTTATTCAAAGTAATTCCTTCATGGCCATAATTTTTTTATTTGATGCTTGATTTTCACAGTTCTTGATGTGCCTTGTTGGAGAATGTCTTATCCACCAAGTCCAAAATATAGGGAGAGCAGTTAATTTAAATACACATTTATTTTAGGACTCCACGTGCCAATCACACATAAACAAATATTTACATTATTTACAACTACACAAGGCTTCCAAATAGCCCAGATTACAATTTAACCCGCTTTTGCGGTCAAGAGAAATAACCCGCTTTACGCGGTCAAGAGAAATAACCCGCCTTACGCGGTCAAGATCCAAAAGCATTCTCTGAAATATTATCCATGAACCCGTGCGCTTTCACCCACACGAGACAAGGCGCCTCCTGGCGGGATCCGAGTAATTTATTTCCAACATGCCTGAACGCTGCATGTCTTCTTTATGTAATGCATTATTCACTTTTCGACATATTTCCATCCCTTTCCACGCACTTGCGTCAACGCATGATTAATCAAGTAAACTCGTCGGAGAAGAGTTTCCGGTGGTTGTTATCGACACAAGGTTTTAATGAAACTTTCATTTCATCATCAGAACAAAATTATGCCTCTGAAAGTTTTCTTTCATCTTTGAGAATATGTGAAAGTCCCTAAGCGCAAGGTCGGATGCAATGTTTCTTCACCGCTTCAACCTCCTCACCATGGAGATTACCATCTTCTTAAGTTTTTAGCACACCAGCGACATCTGGGAACAAACAAAATAACAAGCGAACAAGTGCATCACATTAAAAACACAGGCAGCTTTCATGTACAACAAGAATTTGAAAAACGGGCAATAAAAATAATTTTGGCCGTAGAGACCTTAATTTTTCATTCAAACTTCGTAAAATTTAAATGATTGTCAGATAGGAAATATAACTGATGCTATGATAAGACTAATAAAACATAAAATGGTACAGAAACTAATTAAATATATTGTTACTTGTTTCAATATAGTTGTAATATGAGGAAGCGAAAACAGAAGCAACAGAATATTCGTAGCAAAAATAGCGCTCCAATGATTATATTGTGAAGTATTAATGACAGGGAATTTATTCTGTAATAAAAGTGTCATAAGTCTGGTGTAAAGAGGGATTTTTTGTAGACAAACAAATTCTGGCTTATACAAAATCTTAATTTTAAGTGAAACGAGATTGTATGATTGTGATTATTTATTGATGTCGCGCTGAGAAGTAACGCGAGGACTATTGGCAACGAACCACATAACTTTGATCGTCGATCTAGTGATGAGGGCGACACATGATTTGGCACCTTCCTCTCCACAATGCGCCAATGGGAGGACTTGGAACCTAGACAGGATTTACCGTGCATCAGCCCCTCTACATGGCGAGTGAAGAGTAGCATCAGGACAGGAAAGTCCAATTTTTGAAATTTATTACAATAACAATCATAAATATATTGATTTAAGAATCGATGAATCAAATAGGAAAAGTAGATTTATTTTTATAGAATTGTAGTAGATATTATGTAAATATCATTTTGAAAAGGGACTGAAATCAAAGCGGATTTCATTTTTCCTCTCTTCTTTTATGTGGAAGAGAAGGAAATAAGAGAGAGGAGATGGAAAGAAAAAAGAAGAGTCAAATAACCTTGGTATGAAAGAAAGTGTAGATTTTTCATTTAATATGAATTAAACTAGTTTGAAAAAAAGTTTCTAGTCAACCTTGGTACAGAGATCATTGACTCTAAGTAGGGAACTTGGCCTTCTACTACTAATCTTATTCCAGATCAATCTATGTTTTCATCGTTTTGTTAGTGTAGTAAATATTTTCTCACTTAAAAGCCGCGGTCGTATTTTAGCGCAGCTTCGAGCCAGTTTTCATTTCAGCAGGAATGTCGTCGAAAGGTCTGGAAAATTTATCAACGAATCAAGAATCAGATTAGCCTCAAGGTTATCATTTTTTTAATCGATCCTTAAAAAAACTAAAAGGGAAGAGGGAAATTAAAGTAATAGAGTTTTGTATTTCACTCTCTGACTTATATATGTGCCAGAGAAAGAGTATACCTCGTCCATTTTTAAAACAGTAATCAGTAACGTTTTAAAAATTTATAAGGCTCTAAAAAGATAAAAGTTTTAAAGTCTGTAGTCCTAGAATAAAATGCAAGTATAAGAGGGTCATTATACATTTAAACAAACAGTTTTAGTGAAGAAAACTCTTAATGAAGGCAATTGAAGCTTTCGTCAGTAGGTCACCTTCGGAAGAGTGTTATTCACCTATCCGATTCATATCTACGTAAACATAACCCCTGAAATCTTAGTTACGATGATGTGTCCTCTCAAAGAAAGTGCTTTTCAAAAACAGCATTCTGCGATTTGATTTTGTTTTCACGCAGGCCTGGAAAGGTTTAAAAGTTGTCTAAAAGCATCACCGACGAGCCGTGGTCCGATTTTCTGTGATTATTTGGAAAAGCAAAGTATTACCAAGAGCCACAATAATTACAACAGGACGATTGAGAAGAAAGTTATGTCCACTATGAAGAAGAAACCTCCGAGATGGCACAGTAAAGTCATGTTTCTTCTGCAAAACAACGCTCGACCTCATATGGCATAATTGATGCCAAAAACTATTTGCAAAGTAGGTTGAGAGCTCCTATCTCATCCTCCTTTCAGCTCTAAATTTGTCCCTTTGAATTTTTATCTGTTTGGTCTGATGAAAAAAGCTTTTTAAATTCAATGATAACGAAGGGGTTGAGGAAAAAAGAACAAAACTGGCTTCGAGATCAAGGTAAAGAGTTATTTGCTAAGGGAGGTAAGAAGAATCCAAAAAAAAGGGGGGATGGGTTCAGATAAGTTTGTGGAGATTTGGGAGAAAGTAAATAAGAAATTTCTTTAATTTTATAAGCCCTTTTAGATGTAAAGTTATTTGTCTCTTTAAATACAAAATGGCGCTCGTACAAGGATTTATTCAAAAATATTCACAATCAAGCAAGCTGAAAATAAAGAAACACAAAAGGACCTCTAAGCTGCTTTCGAGTAAAATTTCATTTTTATGACATGGTGCCTTTAACCTCCAGCATACAAAAAGATATCCATATGCATAGGCATATATGAGTGTGTTAATAAATAATAGTGTATAGAATCTTTGTCTTATGTTCTATTGGGGAAAGTTTTCAGCTGTAATTATATCATTTTTTCAAAGCAATGGAAAATATTGTGGAAATTATTCTCTCAAAATGTGTGAAATTAATGTGGAAAATATTCTCGTATCCAGAATAAGGATTCAAAAAGATTCTGAACTAATAATAATGCAATTTTGAGTGTAGGAAATTACTTATTCATAAATTATAATCATGTTTTTGCTTCCATTAACTATAACATATAGCTAATCATTAAATAGCTAGGAAAAGAAGTTGACTTATTAAAAAACATTTCCTTTCGAATTATTAACACTTCTGGATATTTAGTACACATTTCTCTAATACAACTTAAAATTTCCCTTTATTATTTCTTTCCAATATATTGCGAATATTTATGTAAAATTGAGAATATATGGCATACTAAAATATTCCAAATTTCTTATATTTTTGTAGAAAAAGATTTACCTTAATTTTTAAGTTATTAATCCATCAATGAGAGATTTACTTTAAAACATAGTCTTAACATTTACTCAAATTATTTCGATTTCACAAGGGATAGCATTATTGTCTATTTATTTCTACTTTCTCAGTGATACAAATTGATAATTAAAAGTAACTCTGAAGTGGAAAGGACGAATGAAGTTAACGATATAAAAATAAACATCACAGAATCAGTTGGAAGCAGCTGTGACGGTACCCTGTTATCCGTCTCGTCTGTCATCTTAAATGTTTCTCTAACCACACACACACACAAATCTAAATTTCAACTTCAGTTCAAACAGAGACAAAGTAGCTAAGATAGTCAATAATATTTCAAAAAATGGAATTTATTAATCATCCAGCAAAGGAGAAGTTTTCCCCAGAATCAAGTATTTATTCAAGATTACTAACAACTTCTTTAATACATCAAAGAATACACTTACCGGAATACAATGCGATTACATCCTTCAATTATTCAATCAACCAGACAGCATCGGGTCATAATCTCACAAAACACTTAGCTGAAGTCAAAAGAAGACTCCCGTGCACATCACATTAGCACCCTTCTCATTATTGTAAATTTATTACCTCTCAATTCAAATCTCTGTTGCTTTTAAATGATTAGATTATACCTATTCACTCCCCCTATTCACTTCCCTTATAAAGCTTACGTAATTTGAATCTTCACGCTTTATTTGGTTAGAAAGAAGCTGGAAACTTATATATAAAGTCAGAAAGAAACAACAGATGTTAATCAATGGAAGTTACGCCAATAGCCTATGTAACAGTTCGAATAAATTCATTAGAAATAAGGCTTTGATAATAACTTTCATTTTCAGCAACCATGACTGAATCAACAAATGATGTGAAAAGGATTATACGAAAAAGTTGAACATTCGGTTAATAACTGGATTTATGAGGAAAAATTTCCATAGTAAAGATACTTTTCCAGCCATTTGCATTTTAAAGAGAAAATGTAAAATAATTTAAAAGGATGTTGACCGATTATAAATTTGTAGAACTGATGCCTGTTGTTGGTGTTTCCGAGTATTAACATCGTTGGTGAACTTGCCTTTCCTTGAACTTTGTATTTTTCCCTTTGTAACTTTCCCCATGGGTTTTCTATGTGAACTCTCTTTCACCCACTTAGACTTTTCTTCGAAATTGCCCAAGAGGTTTTGGAGTAAAGCATTTTCCGCGAATTACGGCTTATCTGCTGGATTCATTAACAGAGACTATATACAAACAGAATAATTATCCGTTTGTTTTATTAATATTCCCTCTTACTATAAAATGCCTTTAGCCTGTAAATGCATAAATACATTTGTTTGAACAAAATGCAAAATCAGCCGTAAAATAATTTTGAACTTTTAGCTGTTCACAGATAGTAAATGCATTCTAAATTTAAATTTGATGGGGAAAACATGCGTTTAGAATTTTTATTAGAATTTAGCTTCGATTTTAAAATATTCATTTATTCATTTTTTTTTTTCTTTTTGTAAAAGCTTATTTAATTTAAAAGTTTTGTTACTGATAAAGGTTTCATTTAGAAGTTTTTCCTCTCATTTAATTTTTCGTAAGACATTATATATTGTGGATTTTTCTAGAACCAAAAGTATTTAATTCTCAGGAAAGGAGAAAAAAAATGTATCGCTTTTTCAGTTAGTTTAGGTAGTCAATTTCTCTAGTGCAAGAGTATTAATTCCACTTAAGATATTTCCTTCGCTTTCAGTTTGTTTCCCAAATACCTTAAACATTTCCCTTTTTCTCACTTTTCTAAAAAAAAAAAAAAAAAAAACATTTTATCAGGCCAATGTTGCATTTCAAATCCTTGTGTGTGTGCGTGCGTGCGTGTGTGTGTGCGTGTGCGTGTGTGTGTGCGTGCGTGCGTGTGCGTGCGTGTGTGCGTGTGCGTGCGTGTGTGTGTGTCGGTTCTTATTAGGAATTGGGATCATAGGGAATAACATAGGAATTGTGATGATAAATCACTATGATAAACTCTGAAATTGTATGAGATGATAACATCATCTCTCTTTTTACTCAATTTCTTAACGCGAAAACCTTTCGTACACTTTTAAGTACATTAAATCCCATTTCGGATCAACTTGTGTACTATAGGTGAGTGTGTGTATGTGTCGGTTCTGAAGAAATATTTTAACTTTTTGAATGGAATATTTCTAAACTTCTAAACCATGATTAATGACTGTCATATCGTTGTTTCATATTGTTATCATATCATTTGAAATGTTTTTGAATATTTCATGCATTTTTATAAAATGTTTTTCTTTACATGTTTTTCTTCCATGCTATGATCAATAGTCAAAATAATGTTTTGAAAATTTAAGAAACCTAAATCAGAATTTCCATCTTCACTGGGTCGTCAGTAGCTATGGCGCCAAGTTGTTGTATGAGTCATGATGGGGAGGGGGGTGAATGGTGAGGATAAATCAATTTATCATCTTTCTTTTTATTCCATTACTTAACGCCTAACCTTTTCGTCCACTTTTAAATATACTGAGTCCCATTTTGGATTAGCGCGTGTTATAGTACATCACGAGCCCCTTTTGACTGCTGACTAAACAAAATTGTTTCGCAGGATTCCCGTTTCCATCCCAGGTTTAATTTTTTTTTTCAATCTTCTTCTCCCCATTCCTTTTTTTTCTGGCACCAATTTTCATATATATATATATATATATATATATATATATATATATAGCAATTTTTCATTTATATGTGTTCGTATAATTTATTTGTTTCTGTTTTACTCAATTTTTATTTGCTTTCGTCATATTCTCAACATATTTAATCAAGACTGTCCTGAAAGGAAATTGAAACACAAATACGTCTTTTAAATAATAGTTTTATTGACTTTCGTGAGGAGATTCGACGATGATACAGTAGAAAAAAATGCTATGTGTGAATGTTATTTCAATTACATTATTTCCATTAAAGTATTCTTCATACAATGGAATACGATCCCGAACATCGATTGGAAATTCCACTTCAGATAGATTATTTGTCTTGTGATAATAAAATACAATCTAAGTTAATGCACAACTACACCAAAAAAAGAAATAGACGTAATGTTCTTAGGTGTTTGAGTGACCTATTAATAGCAATGGGGAAACGAACATTTAAGTGTCCAAGAAATGTCGATTTACACAGTGGAATTTTTGCAAGCAAAGTTTTGGGATTCTTATATTTTCCGACTCGGGGTACGTAAAATTTTATGTAATAATACACATTATAAGATAAAATGTGATAAGCACTATAAAAAATTTAAACATAACTTAGAAATAACTTTTTGGAAACTGAAATGATCAGTGTTCAAATAGTTTTTGTCACTATTTCAACTATCTTTTTAATTCTTCAGATCTACTAATATTTTTTGTACTTTCTAAATTGTTATAGAATTCTCACTTTGTTTGTTACCTGTACAAATTTTACAAACCGCACTCCATATGATTTGTGTTCAAAAACATATTTACTTTAAAGTTATCTTTCAGATCGTACTCTAATTATATCTTAAATTTATGAAATCTCATTAGTTTTTGTAATTAAATTATATTTATTTATGTTTTGAAATATATTTTATTACAAAATAATTTATTAATAAATAAGTCATTAAAGTTAGTCGCTAAGATTGTGTCAAAAGATCGTGATTTTGTACTTTTATTTCACCAATGACTCTTGTAACAAACAAAGAAGACTGTTGCATGTTAAATTTAAATGGGCGGGAAAATTTTGCTATTGGGTATTATAAGAAATTTTTACCTATCAGCAACCAACTTGGCGGTGTTTCACTTCCCTCCAGACTTTAACTCATAATAACAAGAACATCGAAAAGAGTTCGGTATGTGACAGAACACAGCTTAACATGAGTTGAAACCGAATCGTGGCAAAACAATTTTATACGTATTTGTATGTACATGATTGATTGTTTTATTAACGTCTCCTTTAGAAGCCACCGGGTTATTGTCGATAGTTCTCGTAATTTTGAACCTCGGTCAAATTGAATTTGTATTTGAAAAGCAGTTCCAAATGAATTGGTAAAGCACAGTGTCTTTAACGTACATGCATAGAAAATATGTCTATTCTACGATAACTTACTCTTAAAACCTCCAACCAAAAGCCAAATTCTGGAATTCAAATTTACTTTAGAATTGATACTTGATACTATAATACTTGTGGTTTAGAATTGATACTATAATACTTGTGGTGGTGGTGTCTTCGTTAAGGCCCTTGCTTTCTCTTATAAGATAAGGATTCTAGATATTTTCTCGGATTTTAGATCCAAGCTTATTCCCATTGAAGAGGCACTTAATGATACTTAAACCAAAACATTATTCGTCAATATTTGGATCTTGTCAGGCAGCGTTTGTGTCCTGCAGCACCTGAAGAATTGGACAAAGATTAGTGATACATCTGCTATTTCGATTCTGAAAACTCTTAAATACCTTTCTCATCAACTGGAAATTTACTTCTAATGGATCCATCTCATATAGGACTCTATGCTTATGAAATTTCTTGTATTCTGGTCAAGTAAGAGTGGCCTCTAGTCTATCCCAGTTTCAAATACTTCGCTCCCCTTCCTTAAGCCCTCTTCAAAAAAAAAAAAAAAAAGAAAGAAAGAAAGAAATTCTAACCAGGAATAATGGAAGACCCCTTCCGAAACACTCATGATATAACAGACAAACTCCTGGTGCTACCATTTAGGGAGATAGAGGCGTCCCAATCCCCATTTTTAGATTTGCTGATGGACATTTTAGGAGTTTTTCTTTTGACAAGAGTAGAAAGCCTTTCAGTCCTACATCATTTTTAATATTTCCCAGACCTCCTCTGAACATCTTTTAAATTGTGTGGAGCTTGACAGAGAAAATTTGTTCCCTTCACTTCGTCTTGTTTATGACTTTTTGAGGGTTTTCGATCTCGTGGACTTGATCTAGCCTTTGACTAAACCATATGGAATAAGTCACAATAACAAAAGACGTCTTTAAATACATGTATCGAAAAAAGCTTCTTCAGCGCACATTTTTGGAAATGCTCGGTATTACTCTTGTTATAGTCAATTCCATGCTTTGGTACACATCTAGTCATATCTGTAACTTTCAAATAATTTTACAATGAATCGAAATATCTTAATGAGAAACAGGAAAACACGTGAATGATAAAATACACATCGAATGGTTATTGATAGGAGCGATAGCTAATACTTGTTTTAAACACACTATTATAATTAATTGCATTGATCTTTAATTTATTAATCATATTACCTAAAATAAATTTAATTTAGTGATTATAAAATCCCGAGTTAAGTTTTTCAGAGTTCTTATATGTTTAATTAATATTTCTAGGATGCGTTTTTACATAAAAATAATAATTTTTAAAAAAAAAAAAAAAAAAACTTCGTTAAAGTAATAAGTGTCATTTCAACGAAATTTGAATTCTGTTCTATTTGTTATGCTAAATTATTGACCTATCCTCTTTTAAGAAATAAAATATTCGATAAATTTATCGGTAAATGACAGCGATTGCTTCAATTATAGAACAAAAGGAATCAATTACTGGAATCAGAAAATATGTTTTACGTTTCTTTCTGAAAGACTATAGTGACGCTGAACATTTTTCATTTCGAGATTCTTAAATAAAAAAAAGTGTAATATCAGAACAAATAAAATTAATTTATATACAAAATCCTCTTTTGAATGAAACATCATTTTCTCTTATACTTGGTCCTCTTGTAAAAAAATAAATTTTTATCATTTATAAATGCTTACTGTAAACACGGAAAATAAAGAATCATATTAAAAACATAACAAAATGTATAATTTAATTGACATTCCGAAAAATTAAGATTATTTCGCTCATGCTCTAAATTTTGTAAGATTTTGTATTTCGTAACAAAGATTTTAATCCAGTTATTTTACTAAATAATTTATACAAATACCTTACATATTCTGGCAAAAAATAAAGATTTATATTATGTAATGGAAATTTCATTCCACTTTATCACATGTAAAATAAAAATACATTGGCAATATATATATATATATAACCCTATTTTTGTTGTTGTTTCTTAAATGGTTATTATTTTACTTATTTTTTAGTTAATACTGTGCTATTAAAATTAAAATTATCTCTCTAGAGAACAAATAAAAAAAAAATCTAAGTCTTCAGTTTGAAAAGACGAAAACATCCTCAGAAGTACTGAAGCAAATGCCTTTTCGCTCATGATGAGCAAAGCTCACTGAAGCACAATCACCCCGAGAACTGTGGGAAGACACTCAAGGCCATTCAGGCGGAGTTTTCTCAGAAGGAGGGCTTTAGAGAAGCGAGCGGTGACAAAAGGTCACATCTTCGCCTTCCAAGCACGTAGAGGCAAAGATAAAAAAAAAAAAAAAAAAAAATCATCTGTCCCTTAATTATAATTTAAAAAATCATTACTTGCATGTTTTTAAAATTTGTCGAAATTGATCCGTAAATTTAAAATTAAACTGTAACAAAAAGTTTGTTAGCTTATATTTTTTTTAAAAAAAAGTAATCAACAATATATGTACTAAGCTTTTTTTTTTTTTTTCTTTTCTTTTTTTCCTTTCCTTTATTTAAATTTTAATGATCACCTATGATCGATATATTTTTTCTCTGAACACAGATTTTTATGTGATAAGATTAATTTAAATATTTTAATGAAATTAAAGATTACATATATGAAGAAAACTATTTCGTTAATTATCACACTTAAAGAAAAATGCTTTAAGAGCAATTTTATGTTTACTTGTATACCTATTGTTTGAGCTACATTCGCTCCGTTCAGATGAAAAATATGAAATTATTCTGTTTCCTCAATTAATAGTTATATTGATTCAACGAGGAAGTAGGAAACTTGTGAGTCTGAATGAATCGAAGTTGAAAATGGTTAATCCTTCGAAACTTTTTTTCCGATGTTATTTTTTGTTTTTCAATACTTTTAATTTTAAAAGATTATTTTGTTCTGTATTATGTTTATGATTTTGCTCCTATTCAATGAACATTATGTTTATTACCCCTCTCGTGAATGAAATAACTATTAAGAATCAACGAGTTCGGTTGGTTAGAAGGATTGTAAATATTTCTAAAATTTATTCGTAGTAATTTCATTTTTACAAAACAAGGCTTATTCTGAAGAGTAATTCACAGAAGTCTCTTCGTATTGAGATATTTAAAGCAGTCTATTGAAGAAAGAAAGAAATATTTAATTTTATATTTTCCAAATGTTTAAAATAAAACATTTCCACTGGGTTATCCTGCTGGTTCAGCAAAACAACGGCAATGTAGATTCTCTGCATATGAACAATGCTTGCAGAAAAACAACATTTCCAGAATTACCTAATTTCCATACGCGCCTGTTGCAGAGCAGGTAAGCAGGAAAGTGAACAACACACATCTTAAGTTCTTGATATTCAAAACACCTAAACCAATATTTCCTGAAGTTGGAGATTCTAACTAACGCTTTCCTGAAATTAGAGGCTTTCACACCTCTTTTCCAAGAGACGAGCAACATTTTCAGTATCAATAAAAAGGTATCCGATTAAATAATTAATTAAATTATTAAATAATAAAAAATTAAAACATTTAGTCATTTACTCTCCCTTACTCTTAATAAAACTTATTATTTAAATAATAATGAAGTTTATCTTGTAAGTAGTGCTGAATATGTACTTTCT
This sequence comes from Nephila pilipes, assembly GCA_019974015.1. Classification (NCBI taxonomy): domain Eukaryota; kingdom Metazoa; phylum Arthropoda; class Arachnida; order Araneae; family Nephilidae; genus Nephila; species Nephila pilipes. The sequence goes on from BMAW01025354.1 coordinate 462,872, forward strand.
TCATGCCATTCCTCGTTGTAATTGACACTCGTGATATTTCATGTTCAAATCACATGTCATTAATATTTCAAATTTAAAGGGAATTTTCTTTTCTTGCATTCTTAACTGTACGTGAAAACTAATTTGTACAAAAGTGTAGTCAAAACTTATAATTAAAAGCTCAAAATAAGGAAAACTATCCTGATGTATATTGTTTTTCTTGTTTATTTTTCTTCAATACGCACATAAATAGATGAGAAAAATTAAATCGTGATTAAAGGGTTTTTTCCCCATTATTTACATACCCTGAAATCAGTCTCATAAGAATCTAAGGATACTTTCAAGTAATATATTCAGTATCTGTAAGCTCTAGAATATTTACAAATAGATTTTTAAAGAATGAGCTTAAAAATTGTGTCTTGAATTTAGCAAGCTTTTTTAATTTAACGTTGTACTGACCTACAATTGCTTTCAAAAGTTATGTAGCTTATAATTAATTATACCAATTGATCTACATCATAATTTTAAAAAATAATAAATAAATATTTGCTATAAAATCTAAGCTCTTTATTTGTTATCTCCCTAACTTACGTAACCAACGTGCTGAAATGAATAAATTTCTTGCTTCGCATCAACAATTTTTCCCTCATCAAATAACTCATATTTTAATAATACAGACTTTTGAAATGTATTAGTATACATAATAAAGAAGAAAAGTGTGTGTATCATAAATTGTAAGCAAAACTTTACATGGATTTATGTAATTTCGAGTATAGTATTACACCAATTTTCATAAATTGAAAACACCAAAAAAAAAAAAAAAAAAAACCGAAGAAAAAGAAAAAAAGAAAGAAAGAAAAATGCGCTTTATCTGAACTAAGTGAGTGAATTAGACAGAGTTTTAATTACTTCAGATGTATAGTTTTAATTAAATATCATGGCTCATGCGAATAAAAATATGAATATAATATTTTTTTCTTTCTTTTCTTTCATTCCCTTTTTTAATTATTTTATTGATTAGTGTTGTATTTAGTCTGAGGCCTTAGAGAGCTTGAAAAGGAAACAATGTCAATATTTTTTTTTCTGCAATGAGAATGTTTGAGTTTAAACCCTTGTTTTAACGTAATATCGTTTCCTATGTGCCATTAAAATCGTAGTTACATATTTAAGTCGGTAGCGGTTTAAAAATAGTTGAGTTTTAAATTTTAAAAATTATTGCGTAATTTAACAGAATTTCTTTAACTGTGAAGCTGCAGAAAATATTTTTTTAATTTCTTTTTTCTAGTGTTTTGACCTATGACTAAATAATAAGAAATACCAGGTTGAATGTGTTACTGAAGAAACCAAAAATGAATAGTTCGATAATAATAAATGAAAGACGCTTCAAACACCATTTGTATGAAATTTTGTTTCCTGCAACAAATGCAGAATTCAAACTCCTTGTTTTTGAATTTGCTGCTTTGATTACTTTTACTCAACACACACATACTAAACTCATATATTTCATTCACAATGATTCGAAAATTAATGATTGGGGGAAAAATTTACAGAGTGGCAAGCAAAAAAAGAAATTATATGATAAATTGGTTATAGAAAAATTAAAAGTTTCACTTATTTACTCTTAACTTTAAAAGAGGGAAATAAAAATGAATCAGTGAATTCGTGTAGAGTCCAAATTTCAGAACGATTTGTACCTTCCCTTCGTTTTTTCCTTATAAAATTTTAACCTTTTGTATTTCTGTCTGAAAATTTTCTTGTTTGTTTATTTTTCAAGTAGAAAATTAGTGATATTTTGTGTTTTAAAGTTAAAATTAATTAAATATCGTATTTTTTAATTTAAAAGTAATAGAACCTTATATTTCTGTTTTAAAAATAACTAAGCACTTTACTTTATAAATTAAAATTTAAATAACAACATTGTGTTATATAACACCAAATTTTGAGGGAAAAAATGAATGGAAATAAATTTATTTAAAGTGTCCAAAGCAATCAAAGAGAATTGGAAATATAATTTTTTAATCATTTAAAAGTGTTAAAAATTAAATTATTTTGTCGTCTTGATTTTCGTTCCTCGCTCCAATATTTTTTTTTTTTTTTTTTTGTTCTGTTTTTTATTAAAGATGGCGCCCTAACATCTATGAGAATGAACTGCAGTGATAAATGAGCGACAAGTTTTGGAAGAAACTCGTTCTTTTTAGGGTTGCCAGAATTAAACTCAGTAGGTGCCAGGCGACAATTAACTTCTTTCTGGCGCCAAACTCTTTTATTTTCTTTTTTTGTCAAAAACACTATTCGATTTTTTTCCCCTTAGACATTTATCAAGCACTGTGTACTTAAGGTTTATTTTCCTTCTTTTTGTATATATTTACTTGATAAAAATTTTGAGAAAAAAATATAACTGCCATGTGCCTTCCAAACACACTTCAAGGATATACATCAAAATCTTCAGTCTTATCAGAGCAGCGTTGACGAAGCAACTTTCATAATTTACGCCGATATCACTCATAATGAAATAAACAAATAAAAAAAAGCAATTCTGTTATCGAATGATTTCTAAAACTTAATGATCAAACGCTCTGCTTCAATAAGTAAGAGTCCTTGACGTATATAATGACCGATAACATCTCAAATACGAAGAGATCAAAAGCCGTCAGGAAGAAAATTTTGTAAAAAATAAATTTCTGAAATTACTTAGTTTCTAAATTTAGTGGACGGTATTTGAACCACACAAAATCAGTAACAAAATACAAAAAAAAAAAACAAAAAAAAAATCACAAAGATTTGATATAGATGAACTTTAATTCAAACATCTTAAAGCAAAACACAGAACGATATTTATACGATTAGCCATTTAAATATAAATTATAGAGAGATTTGACTATGTTATTTTATTTAAATAATTAAGGTTTCAACTGAAAACTCATTAGAAGTTTGATGCTTGAACTGAAAGTGTTCACGAAGTTGAGTTTTTTTTTTTGCTTTTGTTATTTATCCTTTAAGAGATATGTAAACTCTAAAAAAACATTCTACTAATCATTCGAGACTAAGGGTAAGCAAGCTGAGTCGCAAGTTCAAGTCTTAATTTCTTTCTATATCATTGTGCGGAATAATGGGTGGCTGCGGTAGACGAGTGGTCATGATCGCATGCTTATGACAGACGTTGTTGCAGTAGAATAATGGGTTCGAGTCTTCCTGCCACTAATGACCCGACGTTAAAAGCGAGACTGATTCACGTTAAATATGTCGGGGCTCAAATTCTTCACATTGGGATGCTGTGTAGTTTAAGGGAGTGGGATGCCAGCTCAAGTGTCATCCTCGTCACTGGTGGTTCAAAATTATGAGATCTATTGCTAATGGTCCTCGTGTGTGGCCACGGTAGCCTAGTAGTCATCATCGCAAACTTGTGGTCTGTATTTCGTCAAGTCGTGGGTTCGAACCCTGATGCTACTAAGGACCCACCATGTAGTGGGGCTGATGCTCATTAAACCTGTTGAACTCCGAAGTCCTCCCATTGGAATGGTGTGGAAGTTTGGAGAGGAAGAGGCCAGCTCAGATATCAACCTTGAACACAATGTTTCAACCACTTTCCCACTACATCAGTCAAGTGGTTCAAACATGCTGTTCGAGGTTCAAAATTATTAGGTCCGTCGCCAATAACCCTTGCGTCGCTTCTCAGCACGACATTAACATACGTTCAATCAATCAATCAAACATGGTCTTCGCATTGTTTCTATAAGTGAGATGATAATAAAAACCAATAAATAAAACAAATGCAGAATAAGAGGAATTTCTTCACGTTTAATTTAGAAATACCTCTGCATCTGTGTGTAGTTTGTGTGGAAGTTTGATGAGTGAGATAACAGATGAAGTGTTGGAATCGTTACTTTATCGTCACTCCAAATTACAATAACCATCACTAATAACTCAGTGAGTTTTCTTGCAATCGGAAGAGGATACATGCGTGATTCTGGAAATATAGTTATAAAGTATCCTTTAATATCCCCTCTCTCATAAGAGCGATATTTTGTTCCGTCAAACTAAGCCCAATGAGTAGAAAAAACATCGTGCTAAATCTAATTCACACTCACATGGATAAATATTACAGAAAGTTAATAAAAGAACATTTGCCATGGAAAAAGCTATTATTAATTTAACTTATTTTTTTGTATCAGAAAGAAAACAAACACCGTACATAGTTCAAACTAAATACAGTTTAGCGGATATTCTTTAAGGTACATATTTTTTTCTTAATATAATATTTCAAATTCTTTGCCATGCACATTTTGTAAAAGTAGTTTATATTACATAAAATCACATTACATCAAAGTAAACGTATTAAAATTATTTTTTATAACATTTTATCAATCGTAACTCAATTCATTATAATTTCGAAAAAGTTCAAAATTAAACGTTAACAGAAAGTTTTATGAGAGATTCTCAGTTATTATAATCACATTACAAAAATGTAATGGTGCAAGTAATTTATGTATATTTTTAATCTATACATACATACAAATATTACTTAATTAAAAACTGTTACTCATTTTCTTTAAAATGGGGAATCATTTAATTTGAATTTATATTTACAAACACAAATATAATAAAAAATATTTTCCAAGACTGGCTCAAAATATGCAATCAAACAAAATTAAAAATAATTTAGTATTAGTTTGTATAATTATTGAAACCTGGTTGTGCTTTCTCAAACATATAAAAGAAAATGGTAGCTAATGTTTTAATTAAATACTTCATTCTTTATGATTATTTTCAACTGAATATTCAGAGATGAAAATTTTGCTGATTTAAAAAATTTTATACCTAAAGTTTGTATTAATTGTTTAATTTTATTATTGAGAGAGAGGGAAAATCTTTCTCCGTTCTGCAATGAATAATAATAAAAAAAATTTATAATTCTTTTGAAAGAAAGGGGAGAAATTTCAAATCACGCACATAATTTTGTAATAGTTTAAATAAAATATTGGAATTAAATTTATTTTTATTTAAAAAAAAAACTTCAGCCATTTTAATGCATTACCGATATTAAACATGCCTTTGAAAGTCATATTTTCGCCAAAGTAGTCATAAACTGAGCTATTTGGCTCAACAAATTTATTGAAAAACCTGTGGTGTGGTTGGTGGATCCCTCCTCCTAATCTGCAATTCAAACATGTTGGTTGGTTTAGAAAGGGAAACCGGTGAAACTGTGTATCACCAATGTGAGTGGGCGTGGAGAGGCGATGCGCAGAGAGGATGGAAGAAACTACTGATAGAGCTAGTGGAAAGGGGGAGAGGACGATCTTGCTTCACCTGAGGGAATCGCTATCAGGTCAGTGGCAGCATGTCTTTAATCATCAATCACGTGATGTCAGAGCCCCGGCCGATGTGTATATAAACGGGAACATTCGGACGATCGAGTATTCGGACATTCAGTCTGAAAGCTCTTCTGGACTTCAAAAATGTCTGCTCGCCTTTTTTTCTCGGCTTTTATAGCCGTTCTTTGCACGACTTCTGCGATCAACGAAGAGATGTCGGGGGTTACTGAAACCATCCCAACTACTGCGGGACTGCTGAGAGGTAAGCCTACCATGGTCCTCAATAAACGGGTAAATTTGTTTCTTGGCGTCCCTTACGCCCAACCTCCTGTCGGTAATTTAAGATTTAAACATCCGGTAGCTTTAGAGGCTGCACATGTAGAACGCCTTTCTACTAATTTTGCCCCTAGTTGTAACCAACCTCGTCATCTAGAGTCAGTAATAAATCCTTTGCTTAAACCGAATAGGGCTTCAATAGCAGAGGACTGTCTTTACTTAAATATTTATGTTCCAGAGAGTCAAAATGACTCACTCCCTGTAATGGTGTGGTTAGCAGGAGAAGGCTTTGATTTCGCGGATCCCCAACAGTTTGACGCCAGTTATTTGGCTGCCGAAGGAAATGTAATTGTAGTAACCGTTAATTATAGATTATCTGTATTTGGCTTCTTAACGACTCTGTCAGAAGAAGCACCAGGAAACGCAGGTCTCTATGACCAAAGGATGGCGTTAAAATGGGTAAAATCTAATATTGAAAAATTTGGAGGAGATTCCGAGAGCATAACTCTCTTTGGACGTTTTACAGGGTCTATGAGTGCAGCTATCCATACCTTTTCCCCACTCAGCATGGAGGAGAATTTATTTAATAGAGTAATATTTCAAAGCGGGGTTCCTGTCGGCGATTGGGTTTTCGATCGAAACCCTTTAAATACTACATACGAACTCGCTCAAGCCACTAATTGTCTTTATTCTGAAATGTCCAAAATTGCTAAATGTCTTCGCGAATATCCCGCTGAGGAGCTTTTGAAAAAAGCAATATCTCTTCCTTTCCGATTCCGTCCCATTTACGATTTTCATTTAATTCACGAAAATGCCATAAGTGCAGCTTCTAAATCGAATTATGCCCCCGTTGATGTAATGGTAGGAATTAACAACGATGAAGGCTCGATTTGCACGATTGCATTAAACGCCTTCGAATCACCTTTCTATCACAAAATATTACATAACAACCTCACTCGAACCGACTTCTCCGAGTTGATTCAGAAGTACGTAGGAGATTTTTTTAGAGGAGAAAATGACGTTCTAAGCATGCTAGCTGAGTACCAATACAATCGAAATGGCGAAGAAAAATACAGACGCAAGTTTCTTAACTTTTGCGCAGATATTTTTATTGTTTCCAGAATTCAGCGTTTAGCAGATATTTTAGGCGAAAAAAACGGTAGTGTTTACTTTTATGAGATGAAACACCGACCGTCATTCAGCATCCAACCCCACTTCATCAGAGCCGGCCATGGAGATGACGTATTGTACGCTTTTGCCCTTCCTCTTCAGATAGAAGATTTATCAGATGAGGAAAGGAAGTTAACTCGGGAACTAGTTCACGGAATTGTTAACTTCGCTTCATCTGGGTAAGTGATTTATTTTATTCTTAAAAAATGTGATTGATTTTATAGTTAATTGTGCAACTGCAAAGTAAAAGGAGATGACACTTTTTTCCCCAACGGGACAAAAACAGCTTTTAAATTTTAAGGCAATTGAATGTTATAGCTTTTTTTAAATCATAAAAAAAAGTTTTAAATAAAAATAAAGTGCATCTCTAAGAATCTCTGCTATAATAATTCTGAGATTTGGTGTAAAATTTCTTTAGTTTGTTTCTCACTATGTCGAGTGATTCTTTTAGAAAATGCGTAATTGTATTTGGTGTTTCATATGGGTCGTAGAAATTGTTTGGTCTGAATAAAAATGGCAGTAGACCCATAATTAGTGAATATTGAACTATATTCTGTAAATTAATAATTTTTTAAAAGAATGTAATAATGTTGTTTGTAAAAAAAAAAGATTAAAATTTTTTTTTTGAAATTGATTGAACCAAAACATTAATAGGGATTTCAACTATTTCAATTTTGCGTAAACATATTAATTTCACTTAATAGTTTCAAATACTGATTCATTTTTAAATTATTCTTATAGTAAAAACTTTTAAAAATGCTTTTTAATTATTAAATTACAATCCTGTTTAATTACTATTGAAGTTTTCAGTTGCACACAGTAAAAAATATATTTAAATGCAATTTTTCGGAGTTTTATAAATTTTCAAAGATTAATAATAAAAAATTACAATCGTTATCTGTTAAATTTAATAAAATCGTCGTTTGTAAAAAGGAAATAATTATATCAATTAAATAGTATAAGAAACTCATATGCATTTATTTTACGAGTATATTTCTATCAAAATCAAATGAGGTATCATCGTTTATTATGAACATTATAGAGTTAACGGGGAAGGAGGGAAAGGTAATAACTGAAAAGAAAGTAAGAACGTGATATGACCTACAGCGATGAAAGAGAAAGAAAACACGAGTGAAGAGCACTCTATCCCGTTACATAAAAACAGGTTTATATGTTAGTAATCGATGTCACGGGAAATGATGGCACGAGACATCACGTTTCTCTGAGAAAGAGAGTGTAACGGGAAGCAAATGATGTCTGAGAAGTTAATTTTTGTTTTATTTGTGTGGGATTTTAATCACAATTTTTCATTGACAAAATAGGATTTTAATGACTAAATGGGCGTATATATTGATTTAATAGAAATATATAGCGAAGTAAAAAATTTGAATTTTCTTCTAAAGCTATTTAATAGACAGCAAGTAATTATTAATATATGTTTGTTGTTTAACAATTAATATTTAATAATGGCTAAAATAATCAATACTTCTTATTAATAATAATTTTAATATTTTCTTATTAATAATAATTACTAGAGAACAGTACTAAGTTGTAAAGATTATTAATCATTAGTGAATCTTAATGATAAATATGAATAATTTATTTTGATTATAATCGAGATATTTTAATTCAAATTTAAAAATTGTTACTTATCTTGAAGATGGAAATTTTTTAATGTAATTTCAATTACTTAATTCAATTACCGATTTCTTAAATTTACTTTCATTCAAAATTATTGTTTGGCTCAATGTAGTCAAAAATTTCTCTACAATTATATAACAGTTGAATCAATTACTCATGTCACTTCAGAAAGGCACAATTAGTGTATCTTTAATTTGCGTTTATATTTTGGTTTATTTATTCTCTCTGAATTTAGAGAATCATTATATTCTTATCCCGATAAGCCTCCACTATTCCTACCTTATATTTCCTATGTTTTATCTCCCCTATTGTTCTTAATGCAATTAAGTCACTACAGAAATTCTAGAAATTATTTTTATTTAATATTGTTGTGTGTTTTGAAAAAAGGGGAAATTGTAATTATTAATTAATAAGAGTAATAGAATTGGTCATAATATTACTTAATTCTTGTGAGAATGAAAATTAATATCACTGGTATTCCTTGTTTGTTTACAAATTTATTTCTAGTTAGGTTCACAGATATGATAATTATGTTTAAATATTGACACATAAAAATGTCGCTTTTTATTCGTTATTCAAAAGTAACTGATTCTTTGAACAATAACTGATTATTTTAATAAATTAGATACTCAAAAATAATTAATTATACGCAATAAATTAATTTTCTGGAGTTAATTATGAGATTTCTTAATTATATTTTTTGCTAGTTTTACATTTAATCGTTTGAATTTTAGAAATCACACATTTGCTCCCGTATACACTACTCACAACTATAAGATACTTTCAATCATTTATTATTTTAAATGAATCGACTTACTTTACATTTCATTTAAATATTTTAAGCTAAAATAATTTTTTTTCTTAAAATGCCGCCATAAAATGATATAACCACAAAACTATTTTATGCGTACCAATATTTAAATACTTCTAATATACATATGTTCCGCAGTTATTTATCTGTTCAATTCTTTTCTATTAAGATATATTTTGTATGTCTTTATTTTTTAATTATTTATATGCTTATGTATTCGTTAATATTCTGTTATATGATATTTTGGGTAATTTAATGACTTTCTTACATTATAATCTTTTAAATGTTTTAATAATATATATATTTTTAGATAGTATATTTTTAACTATAATGGATTCTACTGTGTTATCTTTACTTTGATTTATTTCCTTGAAAATGGTAATTAAATCTGGGATTCTTTTGTCAACATAATATAAATGTAAACTTTAAATTTTTGAATATTTAATTAATGAATTAGTTTTTATTTCATTTAAAGTTTACTCTATCCTATTGTATCTATATAAAATTGGTTCCATTTATAACGTTATAAAATGTAAACTATTGATATTTTTCAAAAACAAATTTTAAAAGTAACATATTCTGGAGAATTTTAAATAGAATATTATTTATATGTTTAAACTGATGATAATTTTCAAAGGCTAATTTTAAATCAAAATTTCATTTAAATCAGTATTTTCCCTTTCTTGACAGAAAAGGTCCTGGTGTCTTTTTTATATAATCTCAAAAAATTACTGTAAATTTACTTCATAGTCTTTGTCTAACAGCCAGAAATGCAGCTAATATTATAACGAAATTATTCTAATTTAATATTTGTTGTGAATAAATTAAAATTCAGACTAGTGTATTGGAATTCGTTCAGATAAAATACGTAATAAATAGTTTTTTCCCTTTTACCTAATATTTTTGCCAATTAGTAAATGGAATTATTGTTTTTAAATGCTGTGTCTTTTAAGTTTCTAACATTAATGATATGTACAAAGGCTTATAATAATTGTTAATCATAAATATCAAATAAACATTGTATTCTGATATATTTTATCATCTCACTAGATTACTTATGAAATACATCATTTGAATGATTAATGAGTATTTAAAATTGCAAAATATTATCCTCTATTTAGCTGCTAAAATTCCCTATTTTTATTTATTTTTTTCTTTATTGTAACTGATGTGGTTTAAAAGTGATGCTAAATATTTATCTTAAAATTTTTCATTAAAATTCTTTGATAATTTAACTAATAACATTTACATCACAAAACAGATAAAAGTAATTTTAGCGATATATTGTGATCAAAGTCCACTCTAGCATTCTCAATCATAAAAAAATTTCGAAGCTTATTCTTAAGCACATCTGTTCACTTTAAGTTGTTTCAATAGATGTGAATTCAAAGAATTTATATATAATATATTTTGAAGGAAATTGAACTGTTGCACATCACATCTTTAATTGTCTTTTAAATAATAATTAAGAATTATAATGTAATAATTAAGGATTATAATGTATAATGATAACTCTGTGTTATATAAGAGAGCAGTTCTAGTAAAATTGTCAATGCATATTTCCTTCCAGCTTTTTGAAGCATTTTTTGCTTCTAATCTAGATGTGAACCAGTTGTTAAGATTCAGAATAACTTTAATTACTAAATAGTTATAAATAGTTGAAGATTGAATGTTAAGATATATAGTCTATGTGTTAATTTTCGTTCACGCCCCCCCCCCACACTTCTTGTGATGCAATTAGTGTTTTTAATGTCCGTATACCTTTACTGACTGTTAGTTATTTTCCTTTCAGTAATCCGAATCCCATGGAGGGTCACTCTAAATGGCCGCGCTATACCTCTGATAGAAAGGAGGTGATGAATTTTGTCACTCATCAAGATCCGCCGGGACCTAGGTCCGCAGTAAGAACAGTTCATGATGATTCTGCTGAATTCTGGAACACTGTTGTGCCAACGGTCAAAAGCAGCCAGTGTCAACTTCCACCCAGGAGCGCCCTGCTGACATCTGAGATGCAGAACACAGAACTTAACAAGGAGGAAAATACATTTTTAGGTATTCATATGGCTTTGCCAACTATTGGGTACATGGTACTCGGTCTTATAGGCAGTACCTGCCTCCTTTTGGTTTTGTTTCTTGTGACTCTCAATAAGTTGGTCAGCGAAAAGAAATCCAGCTTCAGACGACTTCAGTAATTTGAAGCATAAACTTTCCTGTATATTTTTTGAATTAGTCATTTGTGTGTTTATTTTTTATTTAGTTTTTTTTTTTTTCATATTATTGTTCATACATTATTGTATATCATCTATTTGAAATAATCATTAGTTTTTTATTTTGGGTTTTAAGGTTTTCCCTAAAAAAAACAACTAAAAAAAGTGCAAAAAAAAAGTTACTATTATCATCTTATTCTAGTTTGTTAGTTTTACATTTGTTATTTCAAATACTTGTTATTGATTTTTATTTCATTGTGATGGTTTTTTACTATTTTTATCACAATAATCTATGTATTATTTTTAATGAAAGCAAGTTGTTTTATAACTAATATTTTGGACTTTAAAATTCTTGTTTGTGCAAATCTTTTGATATTAGCCTGAACGAGATGCATTTAAAAATTTAAAACTGAAATATCCTCAATGATATATCAAGGTGATTTATTTCTTCAGATATAATAAGGAATTTTAACATCAAGACTTGGAAGGAAAAAAAATTTCAAAATAGAACTTTTATTTTGCAATTAAAATAAATCTACAATTCTTAAATGTGTAATTTAGTGCAATCTACCCAGAATTTAATGTAACATAATCCATAATGAATTATCTTCAGAAGTATCATTAACTCGATGACTTTAGTTTAAAATTTTTAGATTGTTAACCAGAGTTGTATGATATTTCTCTCTTCAAAGAATGTAACATAAAAATAGGATGAAATAGATTCACGTATAGAATATATTCTGATGTCAAAAATAACTTTAAGTTTTTCATATTAAATTGTATTTCATGTTTAATTTGAAATTATGAAATACATAGATATGTTTATAAATGTAATAATGAAGCAAAAATCTGTCAGAATTTTACCATTCAATTCTAGAAAATATTCTTATTGTGAAATGTGCTTTTTCAACTTAAAATAAGCGTACAAACAAAATCTGCAGAAAAATAATATCAATAAGCATAATACAATGCTATTTTAAGGATACAATTAAAAGGAATAAAAATCTTTTATAATAATAAGAATATAAATCTTCTGATAGAATATAAATATTTCTTATAGTCTAACGGTTTATCCGAGAAAATAAAATTACAATGTTTTAGTTCATGTGATTAAATTTTGAGTAATCCAAGGAAAATATCATAAACTTTAATGCTTAATGTAAACTTTGTAAACTTTATAATTAAAAAACATTTAATGCATTATCTGATAAAAAAAAATATATGATGCATTTTATATTAAATAAAATAAGAATAATGTAAATAAACTAATGGTTTTGGATTTCTATAATTTTAATTGTATCCTTCAATCTTTACAGTTAACTTGCAAAAATAAATTTGTTAATTTGTATTGTTAAATGCTATATTATCATGTAAAGATTAATCAGTGGTTCTCGAGTGTAAAACCACTCTTGTTGTTTGTGAGTAGTTATATCTTCCACATTTCCATAAAATAATTCAGAAAATAGACTTTATTATAAGAAAAAGATATTTCATATTTAAACAAGACAACACTGTTAATTAGTCTAGACATTTCATTCAAACGAATAAAATAGATTTTTTTTTTTTACCTTTAAAAACTTGCGGTTGTACAAAAAAAAAATGAAACAGAAAAATGTTTTTAAATAAATCTAAAGAAAGAAATAATACTAAAACAATTTTTTTATTTAATTAAATAAAATAATATTCTTAACAGGTGTAAAAGTACTAAAATACCAAAGTTCTGCTGAACTAAGAATATATATACTTATACTCTTGTTATATATTCAGTTTAGTTGAGTAAGCTTTTGAGAGCCACTGATCAAAAAAATGTATATACTTGGTGAATATTTTGCTTTGGTATTGTAGCATAGTAGTTTTTATAAAATTATTATTCTTTATTTATGGTTAAATGTATTTTAAATTTTTTCTATACTTTATTTTTCTTAATTCTTTCTTAACGATTTTGAATACAAAATAAGTCCGAATTATACTCGTAGGTATGGTAAAGATATGAAATCCTGAATTTCCTTATTTAAATAAATTTTAAGTGGGGAAACAATTACATACTCATTATCAAATCTAAGTGTGTGCAGTCTAATAATACGGGTATTTATTTAATCTAAAATAATGATTTTTTTTTAATTTCTCAGTTTGCGAGTTTCTGCAACAGGGTTTGATCTTATTCCAAATTTTCAATCAAAATTTCAATGAAACTATTCTAATTTAGAAACTAAGTTGTATTTAACTTGTATCTGGAGTATCAAGAAGCAATAGAAGAAAAATATTGTAGCCCAGTTTCAGATGTTATTAACTGGATTTTATTTTAAAAAAAATCAATTTTTAATTTTATAGTAGATAAAATAGTATAGTCATTTTAAAATATTTTGATTAAAACTACATCATCATTTTTTATCACATCCTATCTGCTGGGTAATGTTTGTATTCAAAATCTCTGTTACTGTACTTTTTTGCTTACCTTGCTCTTAATTTCGATTTGAGAAATTCTCAATTTCTCCTTTATTTTCTCAATCACCCTGTAAATATTCACGATTCATGGCTAATCAGCTGGTCTGAAGCTATTTGTTTTTCGTTTTATTTCCTTTTCTTACTTTAATATCTACATTTGATTGAACGAAGGCCTTTATTACAATAATTTTGTATTTTACCAAATTTTATTGATAAATTCAATACAGCTCAAAATGTATCAACCCTTTCTGAGTTGAAATGTTTATGTTATGATTAGAAATTCTTTTGGTTTTCAGATCAGTTATTATATTTAATCTGATGTACTTAATTTTTTTTAATAAAATGGTTATTTAAGTAAGAGGTGTGTTCATTTATGTAATTTTTGTAACTCTTCTTTCTGTATATATTGATTCAGTAGCATGGGTTCATTTATTATTTATATTGTATTAATCTGAAAACAAATAAAAGTTTTTTTGCTTTTTTACTGTATATTATTTTGCTTTAAAACTACACATCGGTAAGTCTATAACGTCATTCTTTCTAAGTTAGTTAATTTAAATTTAACTTAAAATCACTAATTCATCATTGTAGAAAGGATTTCGTGAATCAATATGAACATTTGCTTATCTCTCTTTGAAATAGAGAAATGCTTACACTTTATTATAAAACTAGATTTATGTGACATATATTTCAGGTAATATTCATCACAATCAAACTTTAATTTTCCTAAATTTCAGTATTTTAAATTATTTGTTAATAATAAAATTAGCAAAGTAAGGAATTGTGTTTTTACTAATAATTTATGCTGAAAACATCCATTTAAAGTTAATTTCACATTTTCATACAAATATCAATTCAAATTGACTAAAATTAGCTTAAATTCAAATACATTTGATTCATAACAAATGCATCTGAAGATTTTCCCTTCGAATAAATTGTCATAAATATTTATCTTTTGAGTGGAACTATAAAATCTAAAATGAAATTTATCAATTTTTCAGAAGATAATTATTAACTTTTAGTTAACTTAAAAAGAAATAATAATGAGAATATTTCTTTCTTATTTTCTTTAAAAATTTTATAACCTTATAGTAACTCCAAAAACTTCATTTCCTCTTTAACAAATAAGAAATGCCGCTTAATTCATCACCCTTCTAATTACTCTTACATTAACTGAGGAACTTCATTTGATCTCTAAAAAGTGTTTCAGCATGACCATTTTCTCACACTGAAATAGGGAAAAAGATGTTTCAACATCTTCATGAGATTGTTATAAAAAAGCTTAGAATAACCGTTAAGCCATTTTCTTCAAAAACAAAATGAGCAATTTTTTTAAGCATTGAATATCTAACGAAAAGTTACCAGTGGTAAATTAATAAATGAATATTATTAAATCTTTAATAATTTAACATATATTTCGAAATTAGATTTAGCAAAATAATGTCAATCATTGCACTTTTAAAGAAAGGATATAAAAGCTCAAAGCTAAAAAAAAAAAACTAAGTAATTTTTTCAACTAATTAACGATTATTTTGCATATCTTTTCTTTTTCCCCGCTTTTTGTCATATCTCGTGTCAAATATGATTTATTTCTGGCAATTCAATTTACTTTTATGATAAAAATTTTTTTTTTCTTATTTAATTGAGCAATGCAGATTTTAAACAAAATTGTTAGATTTTCTTTCAATTTTTTTAAAATTTTACATGAATGCCCTAGTCACATGAACAAAAAGCCATTCGAAAAAAGCAAATATAGAAAAACGATAATCGGGCGTTTAATTAGGAATTGACATTACTTTAACTATATTAAGATTTATTTAATGAAATGTAATGGTGATGGTTAGCTATATATATAGTGAGCAAATACCCCCAAAAGTGAAACATTGTGAACTAATTAAGTCAATAAGAAATGAGACATTTGAGTAAATAGTCGAAACTTAAGAAACAAAATTCTCTTAAAAGAAGATAGTTTTAACTATGAAGAAAAATATTCTTCAATTTATAACAATAAATTAATATTTATAAAAATCGTTAAATGTAAAAAAAATATAATTAATAATCCTCCTTTTTTTAAGATTTAATTTTAATGCAAAGTGGGAAATTCAAGATTAAATGCCAATTCATAAAGCTTTAATTATTAATTGAAAAAATGAATACTAAAATTATTAAAGAAGAAAGAAAATATTGAACATTATTATCTTCGTTTAGTTTTATTAAACACAGGTATAAAAATTAAAAAAAGTAAATAAAAACCTGTCTACCAATCTTCCAACAATTGAAACAATCCCACCCTCTGCCCAATTATTTGTAGAATTTTGCGTTATGAAACTTTTTTTTGTTGTTATTTTTCATTTTTATTTAGTTATTCACATTTTTTTATTTATTGAAAATCTTTTCTCGGTCTTTGGGAAAAAAGTAGTTATAAAACCGAATCTGTCTAAAACTTCTAAGTGATACCTATAACATATATTGAA
Source organism: Nephila pilipes (assembly GCA_019974015.1). Lineage (NCBI taxonomy): Eukaryota > Metazoa > Arthropoda > Arachnida > Araneae > Nephilidae > Nephila > Nephila pilipes. The sequence goes on from BMAW01025354.1 coordinate 479,187, forward strand.
ATACAAGTATAATTCAGTAATTTAAATGGAACGAAAAGGTTATTGTAAAAAAGTCGAAATGTTTAAAAGTTTGGACATTTACATATATTAGTGAATGAATGAAACATTTTCGAACATGAAAGTACTTAAGGTAATGGAGTCCTGAATTTATATTCCTATGTGTTCGTGTTTCTTTCTTTTCACTTGATCACAATATTTTTTAACTTTGCTTATAAATTTGATACTTTTTATCTTTTTAATTAATTATAATATATTTTTAAGAAATGGTTACTTAAAAATTGTTCTTTTTAACTATTTTATCAAAAAATAGTTAGGAAGAACAATTATTGTACAAAATTATACACTTTATTTTAACTTAAAAGATCTTTTTGTAATGGAAGTAATTTCAGAATTATGGTTGATAAAACTGTTTTATATTTAAAAAATTCGTTTGAAATAAAGTATATTTTCTCAAGGATGAGGTCGTATAATTTCAAAACTATTATTCTTGATACTCATTCTGATATTTTTATATTCAGAAGTGGTTTAATTCCTCAGTGTCGAGATATACACAAAATAATATGCATATTAACATTAAAAAGTAATTGTACAACTTGAAGAACATTTTTAAAATGTAATAAAAATATAAAATCAAAACGCATAAAGCAAGAATAAGTTTTTATAACGTTCATTCGTAAGCTTCTATAAAAAAAAATAACTGTAATACTAAATTTTTGGAAGAAGTTTTAATAAACAAAAGTAAATATTTATAACGAAGATTTTACCAGATGAATAATCCTATCGTTTTCATTATCATTGTGGTTGTCGAGAATTCTTAACGATATCTACCTTTATATTCACTCAAAATTATTTGTTATAAAGTTAGTATAAATAATTGGTTTTGTAGTTGCCTTATAGGCTGCAGTAGCCTAGTGGTTATGGTCTTGGACTCGCAGACGGCAAATTTCGTCTAGCTGCTCCTAGTCTGATAATAAATCACTTTATATTCAGATATCTATTGTGTGTTCAATTAAACCACTCCTCCGACATCTACGTGACAATATAAATTCGTGTAATTGAGGAATATAATAATTTTCCTCATTTTGTAACTAAATTATCTCTTGAAAATTTGTGTGATGTTATACATTTTAAATCTTCTTTAAGACAAGATTCCTTTGGCACATTCGATAGAACAACTGAAAACCATAAAAAAATAAAGTTCAATGTGGTTCAAGATTTGTTGAAGTGAAATTAAAAACCCTGGTGACAATGTTATTTACGAAGACTTTCATTACCTAAATACGTGTAAATTAAGTTCACCATTTAGTTGTCCTTACATAAACACTTCTCGAATATAATATTAGTAAATATTAATTAAATCTTTTCAGAATGAGATACGGCATTTAAATCATATTTGTATTTATTTTTATGAATATAACTTATTTTTGGTAAGCTTTATTTTTTTAATCACTACGTAAAATTGTTCATTATTTTAATGATGTTACATTTTTGTTATTATTTGAATTTTTTCAAAAAAAATTGTAAAATTATTTCTATCGGGTATGATTTGAAAATAAGCACGACCCCACAGTTCCTTATAATAATATTAATTCATTCAAAATTCTGAAAATGTTTTGAATTAGTTGTAAAATATTATATTACCCATTTTCAAAATTAAAAGTGCTTATAAGAAATCAAATATAAAACTAATGCTCATAACATATAATGAAATACGTTTTTAGCATTATTTTCATAAACTTGTACTATTGTATTGTAGTCTTCTCTAGAGCATCAGATATATTAAATGACTAAGAAAGAGGTAAAATAAACGAAGTGTAAATAACATTAAATGAAAATATAGAATAGGAATTTTTGTTAAACATTAGAAACATTAATTTCAATTTAAACTCATGAACAAAAGACACATTTATTTTTCAAAAACGTACTACAGTTCAAACATTTTATTTTTTTTAACTATAGTGTTACGATAGGAAGCTTACTTCCCTTGAACTGCTTGGCATGGTGTAGAAGTTAGGAGAGGTATATGCCAACTCAGGTGTCGTCCTCGTCACTTGACCATGGTTCAAAATTACGAGGTTCGTCGCCAATAGCTGTCGTGTAGCTTTTAGAGCGACATTAATAAAACCAATCAATAAATCTCATCAACTGCCCTTATGAACTTTTCCTGGGTGCTGTTTGATTTAAACAGCTCAACTTACAATTATACAAAGAAAAATTCATATATAAATTGAAGTGTGGTAAGAACAAGGAAAGAGAGGGGACCGGAAAGATCAGAATAATATTAAGAGCTTATGGTAATAAGCTCTTAGTGTGATGTGCTCAGAAGAATTCTGGTGTGTATAGCTAATTAGATGACATTAGGACTCAATGCTATCGAAGCAATAACAGGAGGTCTCGCAAGATATTCCGACAAGCGTATTCTTTGATCGATTACAGAACTTGTTAGACCTCACGGACAAAACAGTAAACTATTCGAAAGCACTCCCCTCCCTTATTAGAGGAGTTAATAAACATATATTCTGAATAGAATTGGCTATTTTATTTACTTTGTCTGTGCTCTAACAAGTTTAAATTTAGATCTTATAATTAGAATAGCATTAAAGATTACAGGCGAGACAGGTAGAAGGATACCGTCACAATACTCATGAAAATCTTTGACGTATAATTGGAAAATCTTTTTCGTAATGAAATGCAAATTACTAAAAAACGATGTAATTAATGTGGTCCTTTTAAATGAAGCCGATTCATTTTAGAGAAAAGATACATTATTGCAACAAAATATGAACACCATTTTAAATATATATCTTGAAACGAGGCAGTTAATTGCTATCAAATCAGTTGCTTAAGTCAAATTTGTATTTCGTTTTACTACTTAGATATTTTGTCACATTCAATTTTCGCATCAAATTAAGTTATGTTCAACAATTTTAAATCTGGAAAAGATTTTCAAATGTAGTATGTTAAGAGATGCAATTAATTACATAATTTTTAAACATTAAATTGTCAAATTATAACAGAAATAAGAAACTTTTGACACGGAAGCCATTTTAACTACAGATAATTCTTATTAAGATTCTTCAAATCTTTCTGGAATAGATTATAAATAGTGTCACTCACACATCCGATAAATTAAAATCAAGGAATGAATTCGCTAGTTCTTTTATACGCTTTGTAGAGCAATCTGTTAACATTAACCTGGAAAATTTACCTTGAACTTTAAACCTCTCGCCTCCATGGGTTGAATGTTTACTTTCTGAACTGGGTTAGCGTGAAAAGAACTAGTTTCGCATTAAAATGTTCCTTCCGACAAACATTGAAACACTTTCTCTTCTGTCAAAATGATCAAAGTCAAAGGTGAGTTTGCGGTCGTCCGACAATTGGGTCACTCGAGTCAATCCCGTTCCGGATGAGCCAAGTGCTCTTCGGTTTACAAGTCTTTTGCGGTCACGCTCATTTAGTGACCTCAAATATAGTTCCTTATCTGCATTGCACGAACATTACATCAGATGCACTTTCAACGAAGTATTGAATAATTCTTATGTGGTTTATATACAATAACAACATCGTGTGACTATTCAAACTAATGAAAAAAAAGGAAGGAAAAAATTTGAATAAATTTTTGAAATTTTTTTTAACCCTTTATGTTCAGAGACATGTATTAAGGTTACAGAAATCTGATAGCTCTGCTGTGAGAAGACAATTCTGTTATCTCTTATACAGAGAGAGAATTGAGAGTTTTTTATTTTGTAAAATCTGTACGTTCATATGTTAATGATGCCGGGATGAAACGCCAATGATTATTGAAAACTGTCGTTAAACAATTTTTGGCTGTTGGGGGTTTGTGCAGTTAAAGCAGTGCTACCTCTATAATCGGGTACTTCATCTATCTGGCCCTACCAATAATCTGGCGCTTTTACGCCAGCTGATAATTCATAGAAAATTACTATATACTTCCTTAAACAGAATAATGCAAGAACTCATTACAAAACAGTACAATTTTTGTAGTTTTAGTTATTTCGTGTGTTTGACACTTTATTTGCATATATGAACTGATATTAAATTTTATGCAATAATGATACATAGCCTTTTCTGTTTAAATATGTTATAATTAGTAATTTTTCAGAAACCCGGCGATGTGATCAGGTCCGATATATGCGTATTACCGTGAGTTACTGTACTTAGTTAGATTCTGTGCTAATAAGTATGTAAAGAATTCATGAAACACTCTTTCAAATTTGTAAAATAGTTATTTATTCAATTCAGAAAAGACTTTCGAATGAAAAGAAAACGGCAGGTCAATGTAGTACGTTCGAAAAGGAAAAGAGAAGATGAAGTACTACTTATATTACATTTTGAAAATAAAAAAGATCGTAGAGTATGTTCCAAATGGCCAATCGCTGGAGGATGCAAACAAACATCAACATATTGTTCGACATATTTTTCAACATATGGTTTTACGAATCCTTAGCTACATATAACGAGTAGGGGGCTGTTTTCGAAATTCCCATGCTATGAAAGATTATACAAATTAATTATGTAATGGGAGATCACAGCTTCAATTTTAGATTATCTTTTTTTTAATTCATTCATTTCATCCAAGTTCACATGTATTCTCTTTTATTATTAATGTAATGATTAAGCCACTTCCCTTTAACTGTTGATATATATTATAATAATCAATCCTTAGTGTTATGAGTTAAAAAAATATTTTAATGAGTCTTTGCTTATTATATCTGCATCTGGATTTTTGATTGATTGTTTGCAAATTAACGTCGCACTTAGAAGCAACACGAGAGCTATTGACGACGGATTGATAGCCATTGTTGCTCAATATCCCATAAAGACCAATCAATATTGGCGACGGATCTCATAAGTTTTGTAAAACGTGTGTGAATAAGCTTCCTTAAACTACAATAAATTTAATAGAACGAATAAAAAGGGAATACTTGCTGTGTTGTTTAAAAATATATCATGATTAAATCTTATTTCCTTCAATCATAAAACCATTTCGTGATTCTTTGTATTGATAAAATAATTAGAAGTGTTTTGATATGTATCATCAGTTAAAGCCTTTCATCAATTTTTTGTAAGAAATACGAGTGTAAAAGGTGAAAAAAATCCGATATAACATTAAAATGCTATATTTATTTTATAATTTAAATCAGCTCGATTAAAATGAAAAATGAAATATAAGGCTTGGTTATGATGTCAAATCACCTGTATTTAACTAACAGAAATTTGTATTCAAAACATTGTATAGATAAAACTCATCTATTAAAATTCTCACAAAAGAAATTTATACATTACTAAAAAAATTAGTGAGGGAAATCTGAGGTTCATGGTGCTAAAACCAGATAAGGCTATGCTGCGCCAATATGTATCTGCAATCTATGCGGTTAAGAAAGTATGGGGGGAGAGATAAAAATTGGATGACCAGAAAAAGGGTCGAAAATAAAGAAGGATCGCTAGGGTATCCCGGGGACGTGTCATCCATGTTCTCCAAACACATTAAGTCCTTATGTGAAAGAAAATAGATCACTAGGGTTCCTCGAGACCGTTCTTACCTAAAGAAGGGAGCCAATGAAGGGATATAACAAAAAATATGCTAGCTAATTTCCTTCAAAAAATAAGTCGAACTATGTATGAAATTAAATTATTCTATTTTCGTTCAGTAGACGTATAGAATTAAACGGAACTTATAGAATGTCACCTAATAATAAATTGACTCGCTCATACGAAGGCAATTGTGTGGCCATCAATTGAAAAAAAGGTTCGAGAACAAGAACTACTTACCAAAGAAATTAAGATCAAATACCATTTGTAACATAAATTACTAAATTTATTTAAATACTTGATAAATTACACTTTGTCAATTGCGATGAATATTCACTGGCTTCCGCAAGTCAGTTTTCACAGTAGTAGTCATTTTATCTTGTATAATACTATTCATGTTTTATTGGCTGATATAAGCATCATAAAACTTAGAATTTGATCCAAGTTGAAGAAATTTTTTGAAATTTTATTTTAAAAACTGTACAGCAATCTCAATTTCTATGTGCTTATTTACCTGAAACAAACCTACATGGCAACTTTGACATGTAAAATAACAATTGTGGAGCTTAGATATTATCGAAATTGAAATTAAGATTTTATTTTTCCATTCTGCGATATTACTGCGTGTGAATTAATGCTTTTAAAAAGCATTTAAATTTGTGTATGAAAAATGTTAATTAAATAAATAAATTTAGCTTTGATATAAATATAACAAATAAAAACTTTTAAAAATGTGTGTTTTTCTTTCGTATCATTTTAAAATCGAACATAAAGAAATGAGTTTCATATACAATGATTGAGATGCAACCTTAAAAGGTTGCTTCTGGATTTCAAATAATAATTGTAATGTCTTAGTCAAACAGACAACAAAGACTTTAAATGTTTTTATTTTAATTTTAAAAAACAAAACAAAACTTGCCATAAAAATAATATTATATTTAAATATCAATGTCTATTCAAATATCTGGTGATGTGAAAGGAAAAGTTTTAGGCTAAAAAGAGTTTAGTCTTTAAACACCGGCATTTCATTTTTTCGGCCCTCCAAGTAATCCGATTTTACACAGGCAGACAAGCCTTACAGACCTTATTTTGTTTTCTGCCTCAATAGAATAATGTAGGCTGTCAATACAAAACAATGCATTCTTGTAGGTTTATTTATTTCGCGTGTTTACACTTTATTTGCATGTATTGTATTAAATTTTATGCAATAATACACAGCTTTTGCTGTTTAAATGCATTGTCATTAGTGATTTTCCTGTAATTCGGCCTTTTCGGTAATCCTGAGATGCTCTGGTTCAATATCGGTCGGAGTACCGAGAGAGTATTGTTATTTAGAAGTTGAAAGAAATGTGGACTTTTTCCTCTCAAGTGAGCGTCGCTCTCTATACAGAACGTTCAACGCACTTGACGTTTTTAGGTTATTCTTTTTAGTAAACAATACTTAGGAGGAGACATAAACAAAAAATGAGTCTTATGATAGCACTTTCATCAAGTTCACGTGTTCTGCTAACAGGCTCCTTAAGGTGAATGAATAAAGCGGTCTGTCAATTTCCATAGTTGAGCAACCACAAGAATCGTGCAAACTTTCATAAAGGGCATGCATGCAAATCAAAAGGGTATTTAAGGAAGACATGTGTCACGTGCTCCAAGCTCAGATATGTTTACGGAAGAGAAACGGCTCTTAGAGCCACGTGTTTGCCCACTGACCTTGGTCGGCAGCAAGGAATGCAAATGAAGGACGGAGAAGACTCCAAGATCATCGGTATTCATGACACACGTTAACGACTTATATTTGAATACAACTGTGGGATAAGTAGGTGTCCAAGTACTAGAGTCAGGAAAAGCAGCAACATGCACTTGAGTGATAAATTACAGTTACCTATAAGGTGAAAGAGGGAGAAAGCGAAAATGTATTCGCTTGTTACTTGAACAGCTTTCAGCATTTGAATATTAAATGTGGGATGGCTTGACAAAGAAGATGGCAGCGGTAGCCTAGAGGTCATGATCGTGGACTCGCAGCCGGCGGTTTTCGTCAAATCATGGGTTCTAACCCTGATGCCACAAAAAAACCACAGTGTAGTCGGGGCTGATGCATGTTAAATCTGTCGAGGCTCAAAGTCCTACCGTTGGCAAGGAGTGGAAGTTTGGAGGTGAAGGTGTCAGCTCAGATGCAGTCCTCGTCTCCTAAACGAGACTCAAAATTACAAGGTCCTTCGCCAATGGCCCACGTGTTGCTTCCAAGGGCAACATTAATAAAAAAAATCACTATCAGCCACAATTGATAAGAAAGGTATCTTTCTATCTGAATAGCAAGTTAAAAGTAAAAAAAATGGGGGAGAGAGGGTTCTTTTCTTTTTATTAACGTCGCTCAGAGAAGAAATACAAGGGCTATTGGCAGCAGACCTCGAAATTTTGAACTTCTGTCAAATGACAAGAACGACACCTTAGCCACTTCAATACATAAGTGCGAGTTATATGACCGTGTAATTTCAGAGGAGCATCATTTCGATTTTACAAAAACGACCAATGCTTTTAGTCAGTATTTCTTTAAATTTCTAATAAAAAATTCATGAATTTAGCTTGAATTAAAACAGAGTATCCACTTGTTCATTTCGTATTTAAGTGTTTCAAAAATTCGCAAAACTTATAAAACTGATTATTTCTTAAAATAATGTATATTTGTGCAATGAATATTTTGCTAATATTTGATAAATCCTGTGATTTTTTTTATATGTGAAAAAGTTAGTAAGTGTATTGCCCCTATTACATTTTTCTTCCAATTATCTATTGCATAAATATTTATTTGTCACAAACTTATATAATTTTTTTCAATTTTTGATTTTTTTTTTATATATATATATATATATATATATATATATAATACAACAACAAAAAGTTTTCATGCATTTCATATATTCTTTCCGAAATCATACAGGGGTTGGACAAAAATATGGAAACACCTTTTAAAAAACATGTTTCTTTGCTTAATATGGTGTAGGAAACCCGTTGGCATCCAAAACAGCTTGCAGTCTTCTCGGAATGGATAAATACAGTTCCTGTATGTGTGCCAAGGGAATATTATACCATTCTTCCTGCAAAACGGTGGCAATTTCAGATAACGATGTTGGCGGTGGATAACGAGAACGCACTTTCCGTTCCAATGTAGACCACAAAGGTTCGATAATATTCAGGTCTGGTGACTGTGGTGGCCAGGGGAGATGGGACAAATCCTCCTCGTGCTCAGAAAACCAGTCCTGGACAATGTGAGCTGTGTGAACAGGGGCTTTGTCGTCTTGGAAGACACCATCACCATCGGGGAACAAAGTTTGTACCATGGGATGAACTTGATCTGCCAAAATGTTCACATAAGTCTTGGCAGTCATGTGCCCTGACACAGTTATCATGGGGCCAGCAGAGAACCACGATATGGCTGCCCAAACCATAACAGAACCCCCGCCATGTTTCACTCTTGGCAACAAGCAGTCTGTATTATAGGCTTGAGATGGCGTTCTCCAGACGTAAACTCGGCCAGAAGTGGGAAACAATGTGAAAGAAGACTCGTCAGACCATATTACACGCTTCCACTGCCCTATAGTCCAGGCTTTATGACTTAAACACCACCTTTTCCTGTTACGAGCATTAGCATCACTGATGAGTGGCTTCTCAATTGCAGCACGGCCAGAAATTCCCTGTTTATGAAGCTCCCTTCTAATTGTTTTGGTACTCACAGGGTTCTGTAACACAACATTCATTTCAGCAGTAACTTTTGCAGCTGTGGTCTTCTTATTTTTCGTCACAATTGCCCTTAATGATCGTCTGTCACGATCACTCAGCACACACTTTCGTCCGCGCTGTGATTTAGCAGATGATGTTTTTCCGCTTTTCAAATATGCGGAATAAATCTTCGATACAGTACCTCTTGAAACACTAAACACCTCGGCTACCTTGCTTACGGAAGCACCTACCATACGTGCTCCAACAATTTGCCCACGTTCGAAGTCTGTTAACTCTGACATAATGCAATGACAACCTCACATAACAGTACTCCGACAACTGAACTGTTTAGCACATTTACGAAGTTGTATAGGTGGCGTTAGTAGTCAAAAACGCCAGCGCCACCTACATATTTCATTAAAATCAATCTTTCTTTTCAAACATGCATTTTACAAGGTGTTTCCATATTTTTGTCCACCCCCTGTATTAACGCAATGTTTGTGTTAACTTTCATGTCATGGATTTAAGAGCATATCCTCATTTCTTAGATATTCTGTATTACAGATAAGAAAGAATATTTTTGTTTTATCTCGTAATCTTAATTAATAATGTTCGATGGCCTATTTCTGAAAGAGAAATGCATGTCAAAACTGATAAGTTAGACCCAAAATGATTTTTATCTCATCATTCTGGAAGAAATTTAAGAAGCTCAAAGAATCTAAGCAAAAACAATTTCTGAACAAAGTAGTTCAATGTACACAAAAGAAATTAAAAAATACAAAAATATACTTCAGAAAGGAATCTCAATAAATCATCTAATATTTAACGTGTTACTTATGTAAGTACAAATATTTCAGTCAATCAAAAAAAAAATCAAATTATAAGAGAAATATTACATATTCTTTTTAATCAGGAACTCTGAATACATAAAGTTTGTACGTAAACTATGAAGCATCATCGGTAACACGAGAAATGATCCAGAAGTAAGTTTCGTCCCTTTTTACAAGGAAAATGTATTGCCAAAACAGAAATAATAAATCATGTCATCATGAGAACTATACACCTTCCATTATTTTTCAACAGTCGCTATTGACATTGAGACATTTGTCGAAGTGTACAATCAGTTTGAAAAAAACCGCTATGTTAAAACTCGGTGGCATGCGATGAAGAAATTGTCTCACATCTTGCTCTACTTCAGCATTGTTTTGGTTGGACCTGAACACGACTAATACGTAGTGTGGACACCCCGTCTTACATCTTTATGTACCTGTCCGGTAACACCATGTCCTGTACTCAAGTAGTATTGTTTTCATTCGTGGATGTAGAGGGATCTTCATCCTTCACACTCTGTCTTCTTTCACTGAACATGCAGCACCAGTGTCAGACCATTTGACGAGACATGATCAGTTCACCAACACGATCTGTAGGCTTTCATGGATGACTCGTCTCACGTGCCCATTCATACTTCCACTGCCGATCACGTTGTCAGTCACGACTGGGGCACGCTGGTCTGCTGCTACTCTCTTTTCTTCGACACTTTGCATTTGAGTCATTCCTCCTCTCCTTCCACTACTTCCGTCGTTGAACCAGCAACGAGTGTGGATTCTTTTTGTGGTTGTTTGTTTCATCTGTTGTGCCGTTGTTTTTTGAAAAAATGACGAAACTTACTTTGGGAACATCCCTTGTAGCTCGGTTAATCTATACACCTTTCTCCCCACCCTGGGAAAATATATTTAAATATGTTTTCATATTGTTTTGAAACATAATTCTTTACTGCGAATTTTTGTAGGTATTTTCGAAAAGTAAAAACAATTTAATTTTAAAAAAACACTTATATAAGAATAATATAAACAATACCACACATATTTAAACTGTTTATTTCAAAAAAGTACAATTTACAACATACATAATTAAATACGCATCACTAAAACTTGAAAAAAAAATTGGATTTAAAAAAGAGCAGTTAAAATAATAATTATAAAAAAAAAACATTTTTATAATTGAATTTTATATTTAAAGCTTCCCGCTTTTTTTCGCAAAATCTCTTATAATTCCTTTGAATCATAACGGTGTTCATTTCGATATTTCATGATATTTTATATAACACAGATTTTAATATAGATTATAATATATTATTATAATCTTCTTTTGCTTGGAATAGACGTACAAATTTTTCAACATAAACAAAAGACAGATTGTTTTTGTTGGTAGAGTAAACGAATTCAATCTATCACAATTATCTCGTCGTTATTATGTTTTCCCTTACATTTTTTCAAAACAAATCGGCGTTCATAACTTTCCATCAGAAATTCATGATCACAAAGATGACTTGGTGAACTTTTATTAATCAAAAATCTTTTTTCTGCATCCTTTACTACATCGGGCCAAGTTGATGGGTCGGAAGTAAAAATTGAGCTAAAATGAGTTGTTTCCGACTCTTCAGTATTTTCTGAATGTGGAGGTAATTGATTCTTTGATTGTATTTTACTTATAGAGGCAGTAGCAACACCAATTGTAGTGGAGCTCCATATTTCAACAATTTCAATATCTGGATCAAATGGGGTGAAGTTAGTACCATCTTCATTTGCTTCATTTGTTTCAATTTTTACCGGCTGTGATGAACAAACGCGTTTCTGTAAGGATTCTAATGCTTCTGCTTGTTTTTCATTTTCAGCGTCTTTCTCATGTTTTCTTTTTCTACATTGGCACCCCGAAAGTTGCTTACAGCTGTCATCCATTCTATGGTGAAATATATTATAATACAATATTAAACTGTTTAGAACAATTTTATATCATATAAATTACAAACCGAAACAATAAACACATTTTTAAATTTAACAAACACATACTCATTTTTTTCTCTTATTTAGACAAACAATACATGGTAGAGAAATTTTCAGTCGATCCTAACCACAATTGATGATTTGAAAAATATCTATATTTTCAATTTGTAAATATGATTGAAAAAGTAATATGATGAATAATATGTTTTTAAATTTAAAGTATATTTGGGAAAGTTAATGTAAAACATTTTGTCTAGTTTTGTGTGTATTTTGTACACATTGTGGATTTCCTACACTTATGATATGCTCATGCAAAAAAATTGTTCTTTTTGGTTCATTTTTTGCGTTTTAATAACACTTTTGTGATATGATTAGCTTTAGTTTTTACGGAACTATTTGGCCTTGTATTGTCTTTTTCTAAATTGTTTTTAATGCTTTTGATTTTGCTTTTAATTTCTTTTCAAAGGTATTTTTGGTTTTAAAGCTATTTCTTTAATAATATATTTTGGTGATGGAAATAGTTTGGATAAATATTTTAACCAAATATAACCTGTTTTCGAATGAAGTGAAGAATGTAAAAAATGATCGTGCACTCTCCAAACTTTTCTGGGTAGAGTTTCCTTCGGCCATGTAAAAAACAAATAAAAATTATTGGTTGGTTTTAATTACATTAATTAAAGAAGAGTTGAAGCTCACACTAGAAGTTGAACGAGGGCTGTTGGCAAAGGACCCTCAAAGTTTTGAGTCACGTCAAGTCTCGTGGATCGGGCTATGTTATTTTCCTCTCCTAACATTCACACTACATTGCACTATATATGAACTTTGAGGCCCAGTTCCATTCAACGTACAGAAAGACCAATTGTTTCTCACAACGAAATTTTAGGGGAACGCAGATTCGAGCCTGCTGCCCAACTTAAATATCGTCATCCACAAAGCTTGTGACCATGACTTTTCAGCTACAGCAACTAAATCAAAGAGATTTTTTTTTTAATTTGTACAGTAGAACCTCATTAAGTCTGACCCTGTAACTTATATCTTCAGATATCCTGGATTAGTCAGCAAGAACAATTTTTTCTCCCATTTGAGAAGCGATCTTTTAATTTCTCTAAAAATATTTATTTATTTTATCAATGCATTTTGAAAAATAATTTTTTCCTGAAAATAACAGTTACGAATGTATGTAAGAAAAGAGAGGGGAGGGGAAATTTTTTACGAATGTCCAGAGCAAAGTTAATAAAACCTTAGTTAACTTATTATAACCAGTGACAAGGGGTATATGGTGCTACATTGCCTAAATAAGGCATGTGCAACATATGGCCCGCGGGCCGAATCTGACCCACGTCCTAATTTTGTATGGTCCGCTATGACTTTTCCAAATACCATTAAATGTGGCCCATTAACTACTTAAATTTAAACCACAAACCACTCACAGTTATAAATATTCTTATTTTCGCAGTTTTTTTTACCAATTTTGAAGACAAAAATCAAAGATATTAAACTAACTGACTTTTTATAAAAACTGATTACCACGTGGAAAGTTTCCGAAACTGAAAAGTTTTGAACAGAAAAAAAATGACTTTATTTGGGATCACCTATAAAAGCGAGCAACTTTTTCCAGGAAGAAATTCGCGAAAACCAAATGACAAAAACGCGAATTACTGATGTCCCAATAAAAACACGTTTCTATTTTCAACGTAAACAATATTCTCGAATATTTTGACCACTTTATGTCAACCATGAAGTAGCAATTGTAGCCTTAAAAATGTTTTTTTTTTTTTTAAATTCAAGAATACTATCTTATTTTTGAATTTTATAAATTTATAGATTTTATGATGGAAACTTATATGAAATATTAGAGAATTATACTAATTAAGTATGTTGAGTGTATTTTTTCACTTTTTTTTAATATTTTCATACATATAAATCCAAAGTACTCTGATTCCTGTAATATTTCTAATTTCCAATCCGGCTCGTAGTCTTTTCGAAGTTTCTCATGTCTGGTCTAATTGGAAAATGCAATCAAACAATTTTAATCACACTTTTATTGTTCACATATCGGCCATCTTTATCTTCTGTAACTACGATTCATACCAGATTTGTTCAAAAAAAAGATGATTTTCTGCAAGTACGGTTTATTTTATTTCATTTCTCCCATTTTCCCGTTAACACAGATTTTCGATATCTCGAACTAACTCTGATCCCAATTAATTCGATTTAATGAGTGTTTACTGTAGTAAGAAAAGATTTGACGACAAATGATTTTATAAAATATCCAGTATTTATATAGATTACTCTTATGCAACAGAAATGTGACTAGTCTTGATCAATCACCTTGACTTTGAAGCATTTCTTTGTCACGACGGCTAGCCACACTTAATGGTGATAGTTATTAAATTTCTAGAGTATCACTAGCAACATCTTTGATCTTCTTTGATTAACATTGAGCTGAGGTTATTATTTATGCTGCTCGTAGTAATCTAGGATTTGTTCTAATATAAAGCGACATAACTAAGAATAACTTAAACAAATTAAAGTACATTCTGTAGATAATTCTCAGGTGGAATTAGGCGTGACTAGGAAAAATTCGAGGTAATCAGCTTGACAAAAAATAAATGCAACTGCTTAAACACACACAAATCTATTTTCCCTGCTGGCTATAACGCGATTTTCCCTTCACTAACCTTGGGGACTTTTCAATTCAAATTATTTGAAATGAAATCCCTTCCAAAAAAATGAAACCTGATTCGTGCTGATTAGATTCAAATTGCGAAATGTATTAAATAGGTTGGATAAATTACATTTATATGCAGCAATGAAAGGAGAAATGAGGAGTTAGAAAATTGGAAACTAGTTAGTTCGTGGTAGAGCAGGTATGAGTAAATCTGAATGAGACGTCGGATCCCGTTGTATATAGTCAAAGAATCAATCTGAAGATTCCTTAAGAGGTCGCAATGGGGTTGGAGGAACAAATATTCAATCTCAATTAGTCTACTGACTCGAACTCGAGTGAGTTGGTAAGAGTTGAATTGGTTTGGTATTCTAAATGTTTGTTCAATCGCATTTAGAGAGTCGAACTACAGGGAAAGCAATGTTCATTATTGTACCAAGAAAGTGGATAATAATAAATTGGATCGTACCGTTCTTTGACTCTCTTTACCTCTCTTCTTTAGAATGTTTGTTCCTCTCTCTAATTAAGACTAGTGATGGCAAAAGATGATAATAATCAGCTGGCATTACAGGCTCCAGCTTTACTCCTTTTGACTTCTCGGCAGATAAATAATCATCAAACCTAGCCCTTTTTTTTTAAAAAAAAAAAAAAAAAAGCCAACTGACTGAGTAAAAGATTGATCTAATGTAAGTACATTACCACCAGGAAGCCACAGAATAGCCTCATAAAACGAGTTATGTCATCGAGAAAAGTCATTTCACTCTTCTGCTTTATACGTAACGGAATGCAAATTGTTCCGTATCTTAAGGGCAAACATTATTTATTCTTATTTCTGATTACGTGAATGTTATTTTTCTCCGTCTAGCAGGTTTACTTTTATGGTGAAAAGGATACACTCTTTTGATTGTTAATATAGTGTCCGTCCTTGATAAAGCTTCCTGATTGAACGTGAATACAAACATCCACGTCCTAATAATTGAAGCATTATTATCTGTTCTGTTCGCATTTTCGGTATAGCATTCTAAATTTCTGTAGATTTTTTTCTCTCATAGTACTATAAACGTCAAAAATGTCCTTTTCACGTAAATATGAAACTAAAAAATTTCATTTCAGGAAATTTAAATTATTTACAATTCTATTGTTTATTCTAAGTAATCTTTAAAAAAATAATAATGGCAGTTTTACGGATATAATTATGTTTTAATGGGTAAGATCTCGGATTAACAAATTAAATTTGACATTCGAATAATTATTTATAACGCATAAAACTATTTAACTCATTCTTAACAGGAACCTTATTCTCAAATTACAGCGAGGGATCCGGTAACTCAAGGTAGTCGGGAATCGCTTAATGACTGGAAGCAACAGTATTAATTTAAATTGAGCAATAGTATAATTCCATGCTTTATATTTACATTCTTTCAACATTATCTTTTAATTATTACAGAAATCATTTGTACAAAATACCTTTATAGCTCTTAAAATTTGACCAATAAAAAAAGTTTGAACGTACATCTGATCTTACTGATCGCAAGATCTCGAAAATAATCTCCTACAAAAAAAAATCCAAACTGAAACAACTCACTTTCCGAGAAATGGTGATTCAAATCCAATCGAAACATTCAAATCCAAAAAAAAAAGTATTAAAATGGTCAATTCTCTTTCAGACCCAAACTTTTAAAGGATGATTTACGTCTTTCATTTGTTTAAACGTGCTTAGTCGGATTTTTGCTTTCTCTCTGTTGTAACGAAAGTCACCGTCTGCACTTTGCGATCAGATTATTTGCAGATTCTGGTCTCATAAAATATTCCTACTCACCCCTTCGATTTTTTTTTTTTTTTTTTTTTTGGCTCATTTTTAGGCACACAAGCACTCTTTGACTTATTTCTTTCTCAAACTTCTTATTTCTCTCATTTGGAGTTTACATTTGCTATTACAGATTTCTACTCTATGGCATGTTTATTGCACTACGTAAAAATAGAAGTGAAAAATGTATAAGTTTCTGTCTTTAAGAGAAGTCGTAATGTCATCTGAAAAAAGATTAATCTGAATCTTATAAGGAGGGAGCCTTACTAAAATCACGAGTTAAATGGACTCGCGAGTTAACAAACCACGAGTTAATGGGGTACAACTGTACTATGGATCAAGAAGAACAATAAGTTCTAGTGTTTATTTCTTTAGTTTTAATTATGTTAAATTAGTGTTTATTTCTTCAAAAAAAGCATTTAAGCAACTTATCTCACAAAGTTATTGTCCAAATCAAATGCTAATTCAAGCAGTAATTTATGCCACTAAAGACCTGATAACCGCGGCTGATGCGCGTCAAATCTGTCTATGCTCAAAGTCCCCCTGTTAGTGTGGTGTGGAAGTTACGTGAGGTCCAACTCAGGTATCGTCCTCGTTATTTGACCGAGGCTCAAAATTAGGAGGTCCATTGCCAATAACCCTCGTGTTGCTTCTAATGCGACGTTAATAAAATCATTTAAACCAATCAAGCAGTAATTTACTTACCTACTTGAATTCGTTAATGTACGAATACATGAAGTCGAAAGAATTACTTGGATTTTAAATGCATCTATATTTTACTGTTGATTTATTTTGTTTTATATTTCATATTATATAAACCTAAAAGTAACTCGTAAAAAAGGTTCAGTTGTACGCTTTAATTGTTTATACTTTTTAACAGACAACTTAAATATAATTTGTTGATTTATATAAAACTATGTATTTACAGGTCATTTTTTTTTCAGCAGAAACATGCGAAGAAGTAAAGTGAGTGTATATTAAATTAAGTAATTTAAAAACTATTGATGTGTACCTAAAGAAACATGATTTAAGAATTAACAAAGCATAAAATATGTCCCTTTATCAGGCATCATGAAGAATACTTAGTTATATTTTATATAATTGTGGATAAAATAGTGAATATTTTCAGTAAAATATGGAACTCACATAATCAATACAAGATTGATTTTTTATCACTGATTGTTAACTGAAATTGAAAAATCTTTAAACAAATTTTTTATAAATAAAATGTAATTAAAATATATATTTACATGATAATTCGACCTTTTTCACTTTTCCAAGTACTATTCACTGTCATTTTGAACAAATAAAGTACTTGCTATTCTCTAAAAATGAATTGCAGTACCTGAAGAGCTCAATCAACATTCTTTTACCCTAACTCCAATTTTAATGAGCAGAGCACATAGCGCCACCTAAATACAAGTGGCGCTTCAGTCTTGATAAACCAAAACCTTTATTATGGGATGGTTTCGGCCACCTTCGTATATTATCAAGGCATTGGTGTTTTATGTAAGCATATTTTAACAATTATAATCTGTATATTATAATCTGTTACTGAATAATCTTTGCTATTTAGAAATAAATATTCGTTACTCTAAAATATGCTTTATTGTGTCTTAAAGATTTAATCTTTATCCCAACTTTCCTTGGATCTCTCTATTTCATTTAATACGTAACATCACTCTTGCTCAAGAGCACAAACATTGCCACCCAGGATGCATAGGTGGCGGTTAGGTGGTATAGGTGGCGGTTAGGTGGTATAGGTGGCGTTTGTGTCTCCATTAATTAAAATAGTAATAAATGAAAAATTATCGGCTATATTTTATAATCGATTCATCATGTCGATTTAAACCAATAATGCTAAAAGATGGAATATTCTTAGAATAGAGAATGAAATCTGTCAATGGGACTCCTTAATAATATTGACGTCGAAATAAATAATGAGACTTATTATATTCCGAATGCAAATAAAATTTTAATTTTTTTTTAATAGAAAGCTCTAAATTTGTTAAAAGTCTCCATAAATAATATTGTATCAAAAAATTATCGATCCAGTTATAGAAATATGCACTCAATAATCATTTTGAATATCTGTGAGAAGTGTGTATATTTAAATCAAATTATTTCATCGATTGTTGTTTTTTTCTGATCTGAGTCTAATTAAAAAAATTTCATACTTGTAATTTCAAACTAACTAAAACACACCTTATGTTCCAGCAAAACCTATCACAGAGCCTAGAAAATGCAACCAGCAGCATTTGAACAGCTCTACTCAACTCGTTTAGTGACGTAACTTTTTCTAATCACGTAATACAGGACTATCTACATATAAGTGGGTGCTTCAGTTGCGATAAATCAGAATAACTGTTTAGTTGTCTGTGGACATAAATGTCTCATACCTTTGTCATCATGTGACACTGGTTATTCTGAATAAATATGTCTTAACTACTGATAATATTTTGTGTTCTGTTCCCTCTGTGTGTGTACTAGTAAAATATAAATTAATATTTTTCAAAAATATGTAATTTATTGCTATATTCTTAATGTATGAACATCTATTATACTTACATTAAAAAATGGAGTTGGCAGAAAAAAACGTGAGGGAATTAATTGCGTGGAGTAGTATAGAGCAAGGAAAACAAATGTTCAGGACTTGCAGCAAGCACACCTAAAGAAAATTAAATAATATTTTTAAAATTCAAAATAACAATTAAAAAGAAAAAAATATCTATATTTTCTGTTAATTAACATATTTAAAAATATGGAACAGATTTTTTTTATTGTCGAAAACTATCAAAATAATACTTCATATTTTTACAATGAAGTAAAATAAATATTTAAATGATTAATCATTACTTTGTTATACATTTAAAAAAGGCCTAATACATCATGCTTAGTTTTATTCTGAGTTCAACAAATTCAATTTTCATTTTTTATAAAAACTTAAAACAGATTACAATAGAACTCTACTGATAAATTATTTTAATATATATAAACACCTCATTACTTATGATATTTAGGTTTCTTGTGATGCAGCGTAAATCAAGAACTAAAATATTCTTAAATGAAAAAAAAAACTTACGCAACGCTCTATTAAAAAAAAATTTTGTTAAAGGAAAATTCTTCTATGAGGAACACCTGATGATCTTGGTATTCAAACTTTTCAACAGATGGCGTCTATTCAGGCGTTCTCGCGTTAAATTCCTTCCTGTAAAATCAGACATATGTGTGTGTGTGTGTGTGTGTGTGTGTGTGTGTTATATAGGTATCAGAAAGTAATAATTAATAATAATTAAATATATATATCCGGGGAAAATATTACATAGATGATCTTTTAAGTTTAATAAAAATATATTATAAGTATAAAGCGTCATAAGCCGCTTTGATCCTACAGATACATTTTGCTGTGAGACTTACCTGAAACAAGGCTGAATGCTGAATGGAATGATGCGTGTTCCTAAACCATTTGATGCTTTTTTTATTTGGTTTTTTCCTAGCTGGACATTTATGTTGTTGCTCTTCTTAAAGAGCTTTCACCTTATAAACGACCCTGAACTTTCATAGTAAGATGTAATAAATTACCTCGCCTTCCTGTCAAAATGTTTGAAATTTTCTATTGATACTGTAATTGTCACGTTAAAAAAAGTTATCGTTTGCCTGAGATAAACCGTCTTCTACTAAATTCACTGCCCTCTTAGTGTTACGCCCGGTGGAATAAACAAGCAGAATACTGTCCAATTACCTAACGTAAATAAATTCAAGGCAAAGTTTTACGTTAAAGATGCTATCTGGTTTCAGAAAATCTGGTTTCTTTGTTACTTACATGACTTTTTTTTTCACCCCTTGGCGATGCCACAAACTTCATTAAGACTCAATCCTCGTTTGGAACAGTATATTAAACCATTTGTGCTGACCAGCCATCATGACTCCCAGAAAAAAAAACAGTATTAAAAAAATGTGTTCTCCGAGTTTTTCTTTTTGTTACTTGAAGAAAAAGATGATTGCGTAATTATATATAAATAAAGGTGAAATTAGAGAGAGTTTCTTTTCAACATTTTTTGAGGAGCCCCCTTTTTTTTTAGCATTTTACGTGCGAGGAACTATTAAAATAATTTCCATGACTTCCCACATATATATCATCATTAAGAATAAAAATTTTAATTAATTCATACATATATTTTACAAACAGTATGTGTGTAATACGTATACTAGTGTAATATGTATACTAGTGTCCAAAAAGTTAACCACAATTGGTAATTATGAAAATATTGAAGGAAATCTAAGTCGGAATGGTGAGAAATTTGACATGCGATGTAAAGCTGTCACGAAATAAGAAAACAATGCGAAAAATCCCTAACAATACCTTATATTATTCATAGTAACATTTTGAAAGAAAACTGGGCTTAAGAAGGGTTCATACCCTAGTGAAAAACAAATGAAATAAAAAGCTGATGCTGCAACTTAAAGTATGGTCACCTGTAACAGCCAAGCACACTGCACAACGATTTCCCATACTTGCTATGACATTGCAGATGTGGACTCAAAGAGTTCCAAATGGCACGAAGGATCTTTCCAGTTCTGTAACGGAGTTTGGTTGGTGCTGAAGGATAGCAAGTTGTTTTCTGAGTATACCCCTCACATGTTTGATAGGATTCAGATCAAGTGAGTGAGTGAGCTTCGGAGTGCATTGGATATGTTTTTTTTCTTTTGAAGTAAGACGACGATCAGGTTCACACATTCTGACAAGAAGTGTTATTATCCATAAATATAAAGTCAGGACCGACAGCAACTCAATCAGGCGAACATAAGGCTCCAGAACTTCATTTCTGTATTTTCAGCAGTCCCAGAGCCGTCTCAAAGTAAAAGAAATCTATTCATCCGTCTACTTGCCTGCACCATGATTCCTCTGGGCGGAAAACGATGTTTTTTCCATAATGTTTCCTGGGTGAATACTAACTCCATGTTCTCACCATATCGTTAGCCAATAAGAATCCCAGTGTTCAAACTAAAGCGAGATTCGTCACTAAGCATCACATCGGCTTATTATCCCTAACTGATATTCCAAACTACAGTTTAAATGAGCGCGTTTATGCGTAATGTGAAAGGAATGCAAACTTCAGGTCTTGTGGTATGAAGGCCCACAGGATTAAGTCTTCTATACACAGTTTGTCGAAATTTGTACTCTTCAGGTTGTGAGTGCTGAATTCAGCTCTCTGGAATAACTGTCCGTCTGATGTAGCACAATTATTGCCAGATATCGGTCTTGGCTAACGATTGTGACTAATGGCCGACTTGGTACTGATCTTCGGTTAACATTAACTGCGCTTTAATACCTCTTCCATAGTCCTGAGATCATACACTGAGGTACTTTCAGAATTTGAGACACTTTAGCTAATGATCGTTCGGATTGGAGCATTCTAGCGAGTCTTCATTTCGAAAACATGTCCTGTTGTCTTTGAGCCATCATTCGTTCTGTTTAAACTTTAACATATTTCCTTCACACACGAAACCTATATGAACTGCTTATGACGAGGGACTTGGTTTATACAGGTTCCAATGTGCGCAGATATTTTGCGCATGAAGACGTCGACTGAAATGTTTTGCATAAAGACAAAGCTTCCCTTTCAACAAATGATTTTCCACAAATTATTTCGATCAAATTCAGCAATATTTACTCACATATTTTCCCAATTTACGAATTATGCTTAACTTTTGGACACAAGTGTATATATCTCAATTAAAAGTTACATATAGAAGCTATATATATATATATATATATATATATATATATATATATTCTCTAAACAGGTAGTCGAGTAGTCATGTTCATGAACTCGAGGTTAGCGTTGTTTCCGCAAGTCGTGTGTTTGAGTCGTAATGCTACTAAAGACCTGTCTCGAAGCGGAGCTGACTGGAATGAAGGAAAGGATGATTGTGGAAATTTGGAAAGGGAGGTGCCAACTTAAGTGCAGTCATCGTCACTTGACCGAGGCTCAAAATTACGAGGTCATTTGCCAATAGCCCTCGTGTAGCTTCTCAGTGCGATGTTAATAAACAATCACAATCACTTTAGAAAGATCACTTTCTTCGGTAATTTACAATTTTGGAAAAAAAATCAATTCGAAAAAATATGACTTGCAGTCATACAAATACCTTGGCTTTTTGTCAAAGGGAATATAAAAGAAAAAGACAGTCTTGAATAGCCTTCTTGATCCTCATTAGCCGTCATGGACTCCTGAAATAGTCGAGGTACCTCCTCTCAGACAACAATATCAGACGATTACCTCTCAGAATCTGGTTTCGACGAATGCTCGCTCCTCTGGTGAACTGAAAGTGGAGGTTCTGTACTGTTGTTCCTTTTACCGACTCCTATGTTGTAGGGGCTCCTGGTCTAGAACTTGAGATACCTGGTAGTGACGTCTCTTGAGTGGGTTCTTGCTGGAGATCCAGAAGGATTTATGATAACTTTTGCTGCGCATGTAGACTGCACTTGGCAGGAACTGGTGGATGCAGTAACAAGGATGGTGCTCGCTTCCATCTGGGGGAAGCGAGCACCATCCTCGATGTGGGATCTGCTTCTTTGGTGCTGATGTCGTTCCCATCAATAGTGGTCTCAAGGCAGCTGGGACTCACTTGGGGTTCTTCTTTTCTGAACCATCAACATTTTTTGGCAGCGGTGCTTCAATTGACTCTCATTTGAGGGTGTCATTGAGGAAGAGACCTGTTGTCTTTCTTCGTCGGGTTCTCGGCAGTTTATTTTTGAGGAGTATGGAGACAGATTCCAATTCTGTCTGGAGTCCCTCAGCTGATTAGCATTGCACGCATCATCCTGATTAAACCAGATTTTTAGCAAAACAAACAGCACTAAAATCTGTTTATCTTATTGGGAGCTATGATGCTACAGGCAGACAAGCAAACAGAGGCTTGAAACTTTTAACATCCCTCTTTTTAAACAGGGGTTGAAAATCCCTGAATTTGAATGTCACAGACTAAAAACTTGTATAAATATACAAAAATGTATAAACATTCAAAATTTATCGTGAAAAGTTTTGGGACAAAAAAAGTGTGTACTTCCATCAGAAATTTGCCTTGATTTCGAAAGCGGACAAAAGTTTTGATAGAATTTGAGAGTCCCAGACTGAACTTCTGAAAAAATTGAAGGAAATTGAAGGAATAGAATTTTATGAAAAAAAAACTTTATTATCCAAGAATTCACTTACTTTGAAAAGTGTTTTGAATTTTCCAACCTCGAGGAAGTACCTCCGGTCCCCTTATCTACACCCATGATATAAATCTTTGACGATTGATTGATTGTTTTATTAACGTCGAATTGAGAAGAAACACGCAGATTGTTGGCGACTTACCGCTTAATTTTGAGCCTTAGGTCAAGTGACAAGATGCCACCTAAACTGGGTCTTCCCTCTCCAAACTTCTGCACCACATCAATGGGAAGACTTGGAACCTTGACTAGATTTAACGTGCATCAGCCCGCTAAACGGCTGGTCTTCAGTGGAATCAGAGATCAAGCCCACGACTCGGAAGAAAACAACGCCAACCACACATTCACGGCCATGATCATTGGACTACAGCAACAACTAAATTATTGAGGAAATATAGCAAAAAGTTTTATTGAAATAATACTCAAATAAAACCTACTTACCTTTGAAAACCACTTTCCACAGCCATTAGACACTATATATATATATAAAAAAAAAAAAAAAAAAAAAACGACGCGCTAAGAAGGAGTTGTAGTAGATGGGAAACGAATCCGCGTTAGAAAGACTCACCCCTCAGACTCAAGAGTCCGGTGCCTTAACCACTCAGCCACAACTACATTATTCCTGAAGTATTATTTATTTCTTGTTTTTCTAACATACAAATTTCATAGAAATTGGTGCAAAATAAGGTTTTTTTTTTTTTTTTTTTTTTTTTTTACATTATTGACCAGGTATAGAAATGTATCTAACTTAAGTTTGTTTTTAAATTTATTATAACAAATTTGATTTCAAAAATTTAGCTTAATGTAAGATTGCATCGTTTCGAATACATATTTCTTGAACTTGCCTCGATAAAATTGATTTAAAAACTGACAGTTGAAAGATCATTGAATATATAGAAATTTTATAGGGTGAACTGAAAAAGAATACGAAACTCAATACTTCTTCAAAAAAATAAAAATATAAAACTGGTTTAACCACAATCAATGTAAAAAGTATAACTTTTAAATTTGTTATAGAAATTTATGCAAATAGTAGAAATATTTAAAATATAATGTACACACACACTTTTTCATACACACAAATTATATTTACGGGTATTTAAATGTTTTCGAAGGAAGGAAAGATCAATACAAAACAAAGCAAAAAAAATTATGAATATCTTATGTCCAAATTTTCTTTGCATAAAAAAAATTTGTAATTATAATCGGGAAAAAAAAACCGCTTTTCCACAATCTTAAACCATTTACAAGTCTTGAGTATATTTTACAAATTTTTAAAAATTATACCAAGTATTCCTACTTCCCTCTACTTTTGTCATTTGAAGATATGCTACAATGATCTAATAATATTTTTTAAATAAATATCTGAAGCCAATTAGCTGCCTTGGCATACTCAAAGCGAGCGATAACGAACATTTTCATATCTCTCGAAGGAGAAAATAAAAGGTACTAACCCTACGTGAAAGATGGGAAATGAAAGAATAACAAGGGCTACTTACTCACACACAAATTTTTACAGAAAAATGAATAATGAGAAACGTACTTACACAACCTCTGAAAACCCCTGAATTAAAATATTACATTTTGTTAGAATTTTCATTTAAATCGTAAGCCTCTTTTTTTTACATTCAGTAAATCGTATGATTTTTTTTTATTTGGTTTTATTAACGTAGCACTAGAAGCTACACGAGAGCAGGAGATGACAGACCTCGTAATTTTGAACCTCCATCAAGTGACGAGGACCACAACTGAGCTGATACCTATCTCTCCTAACTTCCACACCACGTCAATGGAAAAAGTTTAAGCCTGAACAGATTTATTGTGCATCAGGGCTTAAGACCACGACGTGACGATAACCACCGGCCGCCAGTTCTCGACCATGATCACTAGGCTACCATGGCCACCGTATGAATTGGTACTAACGTTCTTCGAGTTTTCCGATTTTACGCAGAATTGTTTTCGAATTGATTTTTATTTTTGTTCTGCCTGTATTTACCTTTAAAAGTTGTTTTCTCGCTTCTATTTCATTCAGTTTTTGGTTCAAACCAGTTTGGTGTTTTTCCCCGATGTAATTTTGATTTAGTAGCACTTCTCAGATCGATTATATATATATATTCGTGCTAGAACAAAAAATTCTTGTAAAAAAGTATGTTGGTGAACCGTGTTATTTCAAAATCACGTAAAAAAACCATGTAAAAAAGTGTTGGGTATATATATATATATAATATATTTATCAATCAAAATAATAAAACAACATTTATTCAGAACTTATCCCCATGTTCATATTATTTTAACATTTTATCTTAAGCTATAACTTAGAATTAAGAACCATTCGTAAGACATTAAAATGCACCATTGAATTAATTCCAAATAATTTTGAATAAAAATGTGAAGGACTTATCTTTAAGAAATATGCGTAATTCGGTTGAAAGATAATATCCATTGTCGAAGTTTGATTGAATTAAGAATAAGATTTTAGATTAATGTAATTTAATTTATATCAAAATGTGTATTAAATTTTTGACGACATATCATTCCAAAATGCTTACAAATTAAGAGCATTTTATCTAGAAATTATCACTTGATGTCTCAATTAAATGCAGAAAATATTAATCCTTGTGTGATAATGAAACGTATATTTAATAAGTCTCAGTACATTAATGTAAGATGTCTCATAAAAATATCAATATCCAAGAACGTCGAACAACTTCATAATTCTATTTTGATAAATTTATTTTTACACTTTGAACATTTCTGCACCACTAGCTATTATTGTATCGAATACGAGACAGGTTTTTTTGAGTCTATCCCCATTGCCAAAATTTCAATACTTAAATCAAAATTGGAAATTAAGTTATCTGAAGGAAGTACGAAACTCGAGTATCCAAAGAAAGATAATTTTAAATAACTTTGATAACCAGATAAGTTTGCACATTATTAGGGATCAAAATGAAAAAAAAATATATTAAGAGGTACAGTTCCCTGAAATTCTCTAAGATAGGAAACACCCTTGAACGCATTCGGAGAAATTGAAGGAACAAGGACAGGGAGAGGCTCTTGCAGGATGGAAATGAAGTATTGGATTGAGGGTGAAAATGAACAGCAAAAATAAAAACATTCCCACCGAATGTGTTCAACCTACGAAGTTCATAAAATGAAAAAAAAATATAAATCTGTAGAGTCACTTTGTATTTACATAAAACTTAAATTACCAAAATATTATTTATGATCAAGTTTTGATTTCATTTTAACAATTTGAGCATAGTTTTTCTTCTCTAATTATTTCTCATTCAAATCGTGTATGCTTATAAAACAAATTTTCCACATTTCTGCCTTTCATTAAAGCTCCTAGTGACATCTAGTGAGAGAAGAAAGCATCAATACAGTAAGATATTCGGGTTTGAACCGTTCTGAAGTTACAGAAATCGAAATTAAATACTTTTTTAATGTGCTGAACCAATAGACTGAAGCTTAAAATTAAGATTTTTTTTTTTTTAATATTTAGAATCAAATTCAATAATCATTAGTTTCAGGGCTCAAGAATTTCATTTTAAATATTATCTCTCGTTTTTTTTTAAAAAAATAAATATTGATTATGTCATTAATTAACGTAAAGATATCCATAAGATTTATTATTAGCCACCCAAGGGGCTATTGTTTTAGTTGGATCACTTTTGGCGTACCAAAGCACTATTCAATTTTTTATCATTTGCTTCAATTATAATTACATTTAGCTTAAATATATTTAATTTAATAATTTATCGCTTCCTTTAATTTTACAGCTTAAATATATTCCATTTAATAATTTATCGTTTGCTTTAATTTTACAGCTTAAATATATTCCATTTAATAATTTATCGTTTGCTTTAATTTTACAGCTTAAATATATTCAATTTAATAATTTATCATTCGCTTTAATTTTAATATCGGAAAAGTTTACTGTTGTCCATTTTTCGATATTTTATTGTTTACTTTAATTCTTATATTTAATTGAGCAATTGAATAATAATTATTAAAAAAAAGCGCACCTTGGGTGGCTAAACCTATTATTTGCAAATTTTGCATAAAAAAGTTTTAAGTTTTTTTTTTTTTATAATTGATTTTGTCAAAAAAAAGATCTGTAGCACTCGTCAAACAGTGATATTTAATAAAATGTTGGCTAACAGTAATTCATAAACTTTTATATATATTTTTATTCGAAGAAATGTTTATTAAATTGCTTTTAAGTTTACTATAATTTGATAGACATACATTCACTCCCAGTTTACATCAAATGAAACCTGATCAAAGCATTTATTGATTACTTCATCTTTATAGTATTCTCCTTCTGCTAATAAATACAGTATACAGTTAGGCAACTATGTTGCGGAATATATCTAAGTCGATGACCGCAAACACCTTTAAGCCGACAGAGGCCCCACTAGAGTAGAAGAAAATGCAATGTATTGCATCAATGAAAAAAAAGTTAAAACAGGCCAGCCCTGGGAGGCTCCAAGGTAAAAGTCCCGTTGGGCCCTCTGTAGTAATACAGTTATAAGGATTGCAACTGCCTTCAGCAATATGCGGCATTGCGTCAATACTGGGCAATTATCATTTGTTAGAAACACCGATTGACTTAAAAGCGCAGCAGGTCTCAGTTGGGTTTAATCAATACTTTTATGGACTTAATATCTTATTTTTTTAAATCGCGCTTCCAATGATTAATACATCAGCAGGAGTTTCTAGCAAACGGTTATGTGGTTCTAATGTAAGGTAAAATAAAATTAAAACATTTTGTAAAACTCTTTTTCTAAGGAAAAATTGCCTCAAGTAAAGTATCTTGGGCTCAATAGGGAGAGTCCGACATCTGTAAAATATAGTTTAAGTTCGAAAGAAAGTATCAACAACAAACAAAACTTTGCATATAAGACAACAAAATGGAGACAGCCTCTAAAGCCCCCATAGTTCCTTTCCTTTTGCATATCAATCCGTTCTTCTGACATCAAATCCTTTATATGTTAAAAAAAATTGCACTTACTCCCTCTCTGACTGAGGGAGAATCACAGGATTGATTGCAGCTTAATGTATTCACTCCTGCTGGTCACACCCTTATTTTAAACTTTTTTTTTTTTCCCTTAGCCTTGTCACTCCACCTCTAAGGTGAATTTTCTAATTGTTCATTTAAACAAGATTATTCTATACGGAGCAGAAGCGTGTAAACTCGCTGGCGCTCGTTTACCTCTAATTTTAGTTTTAGTCGAAAGAAACGAAAGCAGTTTCAAGATTCCACACCAGGGTAATATTTAGCGCTTGTCTAGTGAGGATAAGAAATATTGCGCAGAGCTCTTGCGCAAACTTAATAATGCGTGTGAGAGAGAAGGGAGCAATTATCTGTGGGGGGTTATTAATTACACCTTTGAAGAACAGGATCCCATTAAATCCTTTTTCTTGTCTAATAATTTGAACTTCAATATGACCTCGTAAAGTACTTGCATGAGGTAATCTACCTCAAATTTTAACATGACACTTAATGACCCCTACAGTGTAACAAGTAATCAATATGTAACTCACTGCTACAATATGATGGGGGCAACAGCATCTTGTGAGTGGCTTAGATCCAACAAGGAGCATTCCTCTATGTTTTTTTTTTTTTTTTTCAATTCCTTAATTCACTTCAATGTTTTTTTCCCAAGGTTATTAAATCAGCGAGATGGCATGTAATTCACTTTTAACTAATTCCTATGCTGCTGGGGTGAAAGTAAATCCAGCTGGAGATTCCTTTCCCCCTCCCAAAATTCTTAAAGATAAAAAAATAATGATGGGGGGTTGGAGTTCCCTCTGCGTGAGAAGACTCACTGGTGAGATAAGACTAATAGATCCGCGGGCAATGTACTTTTATGGGTGGAAAAAATTTGATAGAAGGATAAATGAAAAAAACAAAATAAATCTCCTCCC
This sequence comes from Nephila pilipes, assembly GCA_019974015.1. Lineage (NCBI taxonomy): Eukaryota > Metazoa > Arthropoda > Arachnida > Araneae > Nephilidae > Nephila > Nephila pilipes. Next base: position 508,865 of record BMAW01025354.1, read on the forward strand.
ATGGGTTCCTCACGATTCTTAACTTGAAACGCCTTTATGTATAAAACATTTTACAATTTTCTGTCTTTGACGATTAATTCGAAGACGTGTGATGTGTTGTTAAGGAGGTTACTGTTACTTATTACAAATGCGAGCCAATAGCTCAATCCAAATGAAACAGGGGCTTCAGGTTTACAGGTTTCTCTTCCACCAATGGTTGTCTCTCAAAAAATCCCCCATCCCTCCCGTCAATGCCTTCGGCACTTTTTGGCATCTTCAAGCACACGTGTCCTTGAGTACAAAGACCTCAAGGCCAACGACCATATTTAAGGGTGGAATTCAAGATACGATATATGAACTTGGCTGTGTGACTTTTGAAGTACATTCCGTGCATTGTTTTTTTAGGGGAAAGACAATTATAGTTAAGTATTTTGCTCTTCCCCCTCTTTGCAGTCAGCGTGGTCATGTGTCCATACAAGGAGAAAGTGATAAGCTGACTAGAAATAAATTGTTCTGAAAGCAAAAAATAAGAATAGAAAAATGCCGATCACACACATATCGTACCCTCCATGAAACAATAAAACGATGGGAGCGTAAATGAAAAATCTCAACCCCGAACAGGCTAGATGGGTTTAATGTTATATAATGAAGAAGGCAAGGCATATATACATACGTAAAATGAATCTAATTAAAGATTTTTAATTAAATTATAATTTAAATAATACGTTAAACGCGTCATTCATAAAATGAGAATTAAAACTTTTTGATAAGTACATTAAACTTTGGACAGAATATGGAAGTCAAATCATTCTATGCAAGTAGAGCAGCGAGTCAAGTTCGTGCATAATAAAAAAAAAAATCCATTATAAGCTGCAGGAAGTTAAACACCCAAAAAGAACCGTTATCCAAAACAAGTTTGCTATGAAATTAGCATGACATGCATGCGGTTAACGTACATCAAGCCTTTCAAACGGTTCTTTGCATCTGTTCAGGAAATTAGAATATGCATGAGCCAGAATAAGGGACCGTATACAAAATGATCTTTAATAAATTTGCATAAAAAGTATAAGGGTAAACAACCAGTCTTTTCATTTTTATTTGATTCATTCTCATAATGCGATTTTCTTATGAACTTGGAAACAAAATCTTGCAAACCATTTATTGATTTTTTTTTTATAAAAAGTGTGAAATTTTGATTATGTATTAAAGGGGATTTTTTATTAATTAATGTTTTCATAAATATCTACGTGGTGGAAGAATTCTGAATGGTCCAAAACTATTAAAAATATTTTTTTAAGGTTTAATGGATATGTAGTAACTAATATATTTTGATTATTTTTTTAACCTCAGCTCTTACAACTGTAGCGGAATGGAAGGAAAATTAGATTTAATTTTGTGGAGAATAAAATACAAATATATACAATTTTTTGCACAATTTTTGTGACAGCGACCAGTTCGGTTGATGCAGAACCAATGGATGGCGTATCCACTACAAATAATTTAACACTGTATTTTTTTTCTGCATATGTAATGAAATTTGAAATTATTTTAACTCTTATTTTGACTTTTCTATGAAAATATCGGGGTACCTTACATCTCACCTAATTTAATTTATTCTCTCTCGTAATTTGGTAACTACTTTCACTGAAAAATCCAAAAATAATTTGCCATCCATATAACAATTAAAATATAAATTAATTTCCAGCTTTTGATTTTTTTTTTTTTTTTTTTTTTTTTTTTTTTTTTTTT
>BMAW01025363.1:0-15884 GCA_019974015.1 Nephila pilipes
CAAATATTAAATATCTTAAGTACCGATTGAAATGCCAAAGAACGTTAAAATATCGTGACATTTTTCTTGTTCTATATGGAACGAAATAGTTCCAAGTTACATTATGCACCGTATTGCAATTCCCTCAGCAGTTTTTGAAAGCATTTGTCCAAGGACCCGTATGCTTTTAAGTGCTTTCAACAGAAGGAAACAAACAAAAACATTCTGTAAAGACCCTGGGGGCAAGTGGATGTTTTTCTTTCAACCTTCACCGATCAAGTTTTTATCTTCACCTTCTACCTATATTTTGAAGATCAGATTTCAACCTTCCTCGGGAACTTTCGAGACTCGCCAACCTTGACTGCAGTGATCCTCGAGCAGTTTGAACAGCTACGCCAAAAGTGTAATTTATCAGTTTTGCGAAGTTAACATGAAATGTTAAGTGTTTCCGATAAACCAGTGTCGTGATGTTATTTTTGCAGCCCGCGTTAGCAACTTACAGTTGTCGGAGGATGCATCTGATTAGAAGGCTAGAAAAAAAAAAGAAACTCCTAATTTGTGTTATTTTCTCCTTCTGATTCGGTTCGTCACTTTTTTTTTTTTTTTTTTTAAAAAAAAAAAAAATTCAAAATTTTTTTTTTTTTTTCCTTTTTTTTCGGTTTTTCTTTTTTTTTTTTTTTTTTTTTTAACTCAGATTAAATTTAAAATTTAATCTGAGTTTTGAAATGTATGCTGATCTTAAGTCTTTTTCGAAGGTCAAAGAACCCTCATCAATCTTGGGTTATATTTTGTTTGCAGTAAACAGTTTGCATTATGAACATACAGAAACAATCTAATAATTTGCATTGTTATATTGCTCCATTAAATTCGTGATTTTGCAGTTTATACGTAGGGGTATGGTTAAAGTTTAATAACTAAAAAATAAACAAAATATCTGGATAAAATTATATATATTAAATGATACTTAAGTATATTATGATGCGTATTACCGCTATATTCATGTTGATTTGTCCAGGTTGGGGGACGCGTGTGGTGGCCGTTAATGACAGAATAGTCCCACTGTAACTCATGCATGTCGTAAGAGGTGACTAAAATGCGTACCCAGCGTCTGGGGGTATAACCAGGCACCCTGCCCCTGGGGATTATATCAGAGGACCTCAGGGACTTGCCTTGTTTAGGTAAGTACGGGCATCATGACCCCGAGGCACCCTAGTGATATTTTTTTTCCTATGGGGTTTTCTGTCTTTGGTGAACACGGGGATACCCTAGTGATCCTTCTCTATTTTCGACCCTCCTTCTTGTCAACCAATTTGTATTTTCTTCTATTTTTTCACGTCTAGACCACAGTTGAATCTTTTTGGGCATCATAGCCATATCTGGTTCTTGCGCCAATAAACTTTACTTTCTACTTGTCCAGGTTGGGGGACCTCAGGGTCTTCCCTTCTATTGGAAGGTACGGACATCGCAACTGAGAGGCACCCTAAGGATCCTTTTATTTCCCACGGAATTTAGTATTTTTGGTTAACACGGGTGACGCATCTCCGGGATACCCAAGCGATCCTTCGCTATTTTTTACCCTCCTTCTTGTCAATTAACTTCCCCCTTTTTCTTCTGCCCTTTTTTCAATAAAACAAATATTCGGCGTTGCATAATTATATTTGACTCTTGCAACATAAACTTTAACTGTGACTCGGCTACTTCGTGGTCAGTTGCCAATAGTCCTTGTTTGATAATACGCAAATTATATATTTTTATTAATGGAAAATCAATGTTTTTAATTTCAGAATTTTCTGCTAAAATTTTAAATATATAATGTGTGTGCGTGCGTGCGTGCGTGTGTGTGTGTATGTATGTATGTACATATATGTATATATAAACATTTTGTTCTAGATGCTTTGAATAAAAAAAAAAACATTGTTATTGAATGGAAAAAAATATTGATTGGATTTTGTAGCTCGGGTTTGAAAAATTGTTCCATTTTATCTCTTAAATAAGGATGTAGTGAAATCACACAGAACACTATTTTAAGGCATGTGCCTATCCAAAAATCACCGTTTTCGTGAAAATTTTCAAAATTTTCTTTTGATTATAGTCCACATATTTACGATTTCAAAAATGGTTTGCATTTGTTTCCAGGGTAGTTTTGTTAATGAATTAATGAAAGTATATAACTTTTTAAGAAACATTAAAATCTTTATTTGAATTTTCTAGAAAACTGCGATTTAAATTTTTTTTTTTATAACGAACAATCTAATTTCTTTAAGTTTTTCATATATTTAAATGAAATTTTACCACCATGTTCTGTATATTTCTGAGTATGTTGTGAACCACAAACGTAGCTTTTAAGTATATAACTTTATTTTGGAGCTATTATTATTTGAAAAGTGATATTTCTTCTGTAAAATCATGTTGTGTTTATACATTTTGGTATAACTTAGTATGTTTAAGAGATGACTGCATTTTTTCTTCACAACACAGATATATGTGCATTAAATATTGTTGAAACAAAAAGTTATATATATTGATTAGAATTTGTGGTACGAACTTAGCGTAAATGTCACTTTATACTAAATTTTTATGCAGATATGGCCAAAATTTCAAATGTAAAAAAGTTCATTAAAATGCCTTTTGGATTTGCAGTTTCATGGACCGTTGTAACTAAAGTCATAAGTGTTTCCCTTTTTTTTTTTTTTTTTTTTTTTTTAAAGTATTTCGAAGGTACACATATCTTACAAAAGAGTTTTTGCGTCTAGAATAGCGTTCAGAATTATAATTCGATTCTTTAACGAAGACCTTAAAAAAATTAGTATTTAAGTAAGTTAATATTTTACGATAAAACTTAGTAGTTGAAAAATGTAATTAGTTAATATTTAGATATTTATTTATGTAACGTTTTCTTAATTTACTTGATGTATTTAACATCGTACTTATACGAAATTTCTATCTCGATAAAAACAAATGAGCATTACACGTGTAACGTTTCAAAGTAGAAATGTTTGAGAAGTCTTTTTTTTTATTCAACTACCATTTGAATGAACTTAAAAATAACATTTCCATAATATCAGTTCTGATTAACACAGCTGTCGCATCATTTCATTTCCTCCTTATGCTTTGAACATCATGCAGATTTTTTTACTAAGTAAATACTTTCTTGCATTTCTTACAGTAGCAGAAAAGTTGAATGCGATATTTTTGCATTGTGAAATTCTTTTCACTTACTGCAGAAGAACAAACCTAAACCTCACTGGCATTTTTATTGCAATCTGGCATTATAATTTGCTTGTTTTCAATAAATAATTTCCCCTTTCTTCTACATTGAAAACCTCCTGGCATTATATTATAGTGCCAAGCAAGTACGGGCATCACCAGAGGCACCCTAGAGATTGTTTTCTTTTCCCTTGGAGTTTGCTGTTTTGTGGTAAGCTAAGGTGAAGCGCCATCCGGATATCATGGCGACCCTCTATTTTCGACCCTCCTTCTTGTAAACCTATGTTTATCACCCCCATTTTCAAGGGCCGCGGTAGCCTGGTGGTCAAGGTCGTGGACTAGCGACCGGCGGTTTTCGTTCAGCCGCGGGTTCGATCCTTGGGGCTGATGCACGTTAAATCTGTTCGGGGCCCAAAGTCCTCCCGTTGGCGTGGTGTGGATGTTAGGAGAGGGGGTGCCAGCTCAGGTGTCGTCCTCGTCACTTGACCGTGGTTCAAAATTACGAGGTCCGTCACCAATAGCCTTCGTGTTGCTTCTAGTGCGATGTTAATAAAACCAATCTAATCCTGTTCACACTGAAGGATCCTTCTCTATATTCGACCCTCTTGTTAACCTGTTTATCTTTCCCCCCTCCTTTTTTTTTTTTTTCTTTTTCAAAAATTTAATGAGTTACACACCTGTGTGTTGATCTGGTGTAAAAAAATTGTCCCACTGTAGTTCATCCATGTCGTGACTAAAACGGGCACCCTGCCCCTGGGGATTATATTTGGGCCTGGCCCTCTAGGTTGGGAGGGGGGCTCAGGGATTTCCCTTCCTTCGGTAGGTACGGGCATCATATGACTTCTAGGGACCCGAATGATCGTTTTCTTTCCCACTGGGCTTTCTGTCTTCGGTACACACGAGTGACGCGCCCCTAGGGTCCCCTAGAGATCCTACCTTTTTCAACCTTCCTTGTCAACTAATTTTTTTCCAATTTCTTCACATGTCTGGATCGTAGCTTTTTTGGCTTTTGTGTCATAAAATTACTATCACTCATTAGTTTGTCTTATGGACTTTCCTCGCGTCTAGATCGCAATTTTTTCTTGTTTGGCGCAACATAGCCACATTTGGCTCGTGTGGCATTAAACTCGACAAACACTCATTCGCACTAAGCTGCTAAACGACATAATCCGATTTTGTTGATGCGTGATTTCATGGCTACCGTTTTGTCATGGGTAAATTTATACTGCAGATTACACAAAAAAACTAGTCAAAATAATACAGTACATACATTTTACATATGCAATAATACATATAGATAATATTTTTATCCCTTAAACATGCTGGTGCCGCTAATTATATCCAGAAGGATATCAAAACAACTCTAAACTAAAGGAATCTCGTATGAACAGAACAATAGCGTTAACGCTTCTTGGCATTTTTGGGAGGGGAAAAAGACGAGCGCTATTGAATTACTTGGCTATTTTCGATTGGGAAACGGTTAAGACCCATGGCACTCAAACTATTAAATACGTTTGAATACCTTTGAGTTCGGGGAATTTAAAAATCTAGTGAATCAAAAAACACATTAAAGAGAAGCTATTTAAAGACACAGAAAAGAACAGTTCAGTGAGGGAACAAATTCTCATCCGTGCTTGAACCCACGATTCGACTAGAACAACACCGACCATGAACACATGACTATGACCACTCGGTTACTTTTTCGAATACTATAAACGAAAGAATAAATACTTCAGAAAAATCTTAATTACAATAAACTTCAAACAAGGTGCTTGTTATTCAATGTGGGCCGCGGTAGCCTAGTGGTCAAGGTCGTGGACTAGCGGCCGGAGGTTTTCGTTCAGTCGCGGGTTCGATCCTTGGCCACCAAAGACCCGCCGTGTAGCCGGGGCTGATGCACGTTAAATCTGTTCGAAGCCCAAAGTCCTTCCGTTGGCGTAGTGTGGATTTTAGGAGAGAGGGGTGCCAGCTCAGGTGTCATCCTCGTCACTTGACCGTGGTTCAAAATTACGAGGTCCGTCGCCAATAGCCCTCGTGTTGCTTCTAGTGCGACGTTAATAAAAATTAAACTTAACTAAACTTTTCGAATACTAATAAACGTAAGAATAAATACTTCAGAAAAAACTTAGTTACGATAAACTTCAAACAAGGTGCTTGTTATCCAATATCTTAGACCGCCAACATGAATAAAATATGAATATGAAATTTCACAAGATCTTATACATACTTTAAAAATTTCTGTAAGTTCTACCGTTGGAAGGTGGCGATGATATTCATTGTTTATTACAGCAATCGAGACGGAGAGGTCTGAAGCCGACGCACAAAAGCATCATTATTTGGCACGTGTTGGTGGCTGCCTATGTCTTGCTTAGTTCCTTCACCAAAGGCGATTCGAATGCTCAGAACTTCAATTTCGTCGACCTGTCGCATGTCTTTGACAACACCACCATCTACTGGGTCACGGAACCTCCTCTGAAGCTAAACGTGACTTACAACGGAACATTGCCTGGAAAAACCTATTGGTGAGTGCGTTTCTTTCAAAAAACTAATGCTCTGCACGATGTTCGATTTTCAAGGGACAGAAACAATTGCCTCTCTCCATATTCTCATTTTATGTACTATGAACTCTATACACCAAACTCTGTTCACATGTATCTTGACAGTGTAAAGCATCAGAAAGTTTGTTCAGTAATATGCGTTTCTTGGTCATGCCTTGGACAAGGGGACCTCCTGGGCTTGCTCAAGTGTGGTTATAGTCAAGGCCGATGGTTTTCGTCGAGTCGTGGGTGCGTGCCTTGATACCACTAAAGACTCACCATGTAGCCAGGGCTGATGCACGTTAAATCTGTCGGGGTCCAAAGTCCTCCTGTTTACGTGGTATGAAAGTTAGGAAGGTGCTAGCTCATATGTCGTCCTCGTCACTTGACCGAGGTTCAAAATTACGCGGTCCGTCGCCAATAGCCCTCGTGTTGCTTCTACTGCGACGCTAATAAAAACAAACCAAACCAAATACCTTTTCAAGGTAGGTGGGGCATCATGACCCCGAGGCACCCTATTGATCTTTTTCTTTCCTACGAGGTGAACTGTCTTTGTAAGCGGGGTGACACGCGACCGGGATACCATAGCTATAATTATCTATTTTCGACCCTCATTGTCAAACTTTCTTTTTCCGTTTTTTTTTTTTTTTCAAAGGTCTTGGACCACTGTTGCATCTTGTTTCGCGCAGCATAGTCACATCCGGCTCTTGCACCAATGAACTTCACTTTCACTCACTCACTAGCGGCTTTGACAAGGAAATAAGAGCTTATTTTATTCCATCTAAATTCTTATTTTTAAATTACACTTTAACTTGCTTTTGTCCAAGGGATAGGGAACACATAAAAAAAAATTCTGAAACTTCATAAGTACATAGTTAGTATATTAGTTTGCAACGTATTTAATAAATTTTTATGTACTAAATAAGAACAGCATAAAAAGTTCCATATAGAAAATATAATTCAAATATCACAGAAATTGGTTATCCAAACAAAGAAAAAAATTTACTCGCGAGAACATATTTAAATGTTTTGTTTGCTTATACATTTAAGTGTTACATATACACAAATTTCAAAATGTATAAAAACTATTTTTCATAGCCGAGAATGCGGATTTTCTTCTGGACAACTGGTTCAAAATCCCTTGAAGATGCTACTTCGCACTCGTTAAGAGTTGATACTTTTGGTGATGCAATATATTTAGTCTACGATCAGCTTTTGTGACGCCTATTGTTTGGCTAGCCGCTCGTTAAACAGACATAGGAGCTCATTCTGGAATTTTAAAGTTCTTTCAGAATTGGTATTTTGTATTGTGATGTAATATCGGGTTGGGCCCCATCTGTTCCTTTCTTTTAAAATTACTTTATATTCATATACATTTTGAAGGACTTAATATAAACCGCGCAAAAAAAAAAAAAAAAAAAAAGTGCATAAAAATAGGTTTGACTGTATAAACAATGGAAGACGAATTTTAGCGTTGATATGTCTGTATAATTAAGTACCTGTTTATGTAAAGAAAATCATATTTATGAACAAAATATGTATCTCCCATGAAAAATCAATATGGATAAATCTTGCACTTATCTTTATATCTTAGGTCCCCCCTACAAGTCCCATAACTCGTAAGCTATTTACAACGTTTTTACAACGTTTTTCTGAATTTCACTTGGAGTGTGTGTGTGTCATCAAATTTTCGATCGTTAATTTAACCAACTTCCCATCAAGCTAGAGCTCTAAAACTTAGGGAATCGTTCTTACTCGCCTAACAATGTAATATTTAAACATTTGCGACAAATTTTAAGGAATATTTCAATTATTTTTTTTAATAAACTTTGCCACCATATAAAAACGTTGGTTTTTATCTCGAATTTTTCAACATTGACTTTTTATATTGTAATGTATCACTTTCAACGTGATATAAAAATTTAATTGTTTGCACAGCTTCACTGGATTTGGCTATTGCGCCATGTTCAGCTATAACTATGTGATGTCTGCTACCGTGCGCGAGAGCATTGAATGCTTTCTTTCTTACTTATCTCTCTCAAAAGATTTTCTTTTCCACTAACTACTGGAGAATTGTGTAGTGTTCATGTGGATATAAGGACAACTCCGTCTTTTTAACAACAACAACAACAAAAATATTTCTTCTCGTGCTGTTCCGATCACGTCTTCTTCCCAACCCTCTCCTATATAACGGAGGGGTTACCACAATTTCTTTTTTTTTTTCAGCGTCATATACATTACAAACTATCACTGACTTGCATCATAAATTTTTATTGTGACTCACCCACTCGTATCATTGCGACATGAATGCAAAATTTACTTCTGTTTTGTGGCGATTGTGTTGTTCTGTTATATGATTTTCTATTATGTAGCAACTGATATACGGGGGCCGCGGTAGCCTAGTGGTCAAGGTCGTGGACTAGCGGCCGGCGGTTTTCGTTCAGTCGCGGGTTCGATCCTTGGCCGCCAAAGACCCGCCGTGTAGCCGGGGCTGATGCACGTTAAATCTGTTCGGGGCCCAAAGTCCTCCCGTTTTGCGTGGTGTGGATGTTAGGAGAGGGGGGTGCCAGCTCAGGTGTCGTCCTCGTCACTTGACCGTGGTTCAAAATGTCGAGGTCCGTCGCCAATAGCCCTCGTGTTGCTTCTAGTGCGACGTTAATAAAAAAAACTAAACTAAACTAGCAACTGATATACAAGTTTAAATTCTGGGGTGGTGTTAATCAACTAATAGATTCGTATTGTATGAGCGCAATGTTTTTCTTTCAAGATAAACAATAATAGCGGACGTCGGTGAATAACTGACCTTTTTTATTTCAGGTACCAGAAAGACGTATTCTCTGCTGCAACTCACGGAGGAACCCATTTAGACGCCCCCTGCCACTTCGCCAAAGGCCGATGGTGTGTTTCGGACATTCCCCTCGATCACCTGGTTGTCCCAGCCGCTGTAATCGACATCAGCAAAGAAGTCAGCGGAGATCCCGACGTCCACTTGACCTCCGACCACCTCCTTGACTGGGAAAAGAAGCACGGACAAATCCGGGATGGTAGCCTGGTGCTGGTGTACACGGGATGGTCAAAATTTTGGCCCGACCCCTTGACCTACAGTGGTACAGAGGAGCGAGAGAAGAGTCAGTTGAGATTTCCGTCAATCGAAGGAGAAGCAGCCAAGTGGCTGGTTGAACGTCGAAAGATTGTTGGTGTGGGTCTCGATACGATGTCTCTGGACATACCGAACGGAACTTTTCCAAACACCCACGTAACCTTGATGGAGAAGAATATTTACGGAATAGAGAATGTTAACAATCTCGATATGTTGCCACCGACCGGCGCCACTGTGTTTGTTATGCCAATGAAGTTGAAATGGGCTAGTGGTGCGCCTTGCAGGGTCGTTGCGCAACTACCTGCAGGTTCTGCAAGTGGTGCAACTAGTTACACTATGTTGGGTTCAAGTTTCGCATTTCTCGTGGCCTTGGTTATTGGTTTGATTGTTTTAAGGACATGATGGGAATTTCCTCATTTGAATGTGCGCGGCTCGTGATTTCATCAAATGCATCACATGAACTTTTCATTCTTCATTTCTGAACGATCATATCGTTCTTGTTTTGTCTTTGCGTGTTTTGACACTTGTGTAAGTCACTGAAATAAAATAAAAAAAAAATTAATTTCTTTTTATAATAACCACTAATAATGTTCCTCTCGAGGGGCGGTTGCGCCGTAAAATGCAACAGTGAGTCGTTCACTCTATTCGAGGAAATGAATCCTATAGAAAGAAAGCTTACCTAGGGGTCTTTTCGACGGGATATTGGCCCATACTGGGGGGCGAGGTGACTTGAAATTTCAACGCTTCAGGCTTGCGTTAACTCGCCATCTATCCCATATTTCATACGATATTAAAAAATAAACCAAAACATATTACAAAAATATATCTCATCCAGCAATAAGAAATAAGCCCAAAATAGAAATAAGCATGAACCCACCAAAACCAAAAAATTGTTCCAACACTGAAGAGAACCTTGAAAGATACGATTCTTTTTGACATCGTTGATTTCCTAATAAATGAATGAGATAGGAAAACTCTTAAGAAATTGAATTGAATTGAATGTAAAAGAAGTCTTGTTTTTCGCTTCTATATTTATCTTCATGCTTAGATTCGTTTACTATTTTAAACTATGTTTCTCAACTTCTTGTAATTTTTTTTTATCACCAATTTTAGACAAATCAATTTTTGAGGCATTTTAAATTTGTACGGTTTGATGCGAATACTGATACATTATAACGATTCACTGATTGGCGCAGCATAGTCACATCCGGCTCTTGCGACACAAAGCCCCACATTTACACATTCAAGATGGCGTGCTTAAAAACTGCTACCATTATTTTACTGGGCCGCGGTAGCCTAGTGGTCAAGATAGTGGGCTAGCGGCTGGCAGTTTTTGTTCAGTCGCGGGTTCGATCCTTGGCCGCCAAAGACCCGCCGGTGCTGATGCACGTTAAATATGTTCGGGGCCCAAAGTCCTCCCGATGGCTTGGCGTGGTGTGGATGTTAGGAGAGGGAAGTGTCAACTCAGGTGTCGTCCTCGTCACTTGACCGTGGTTCAAAATTACGAGGTTCGTCGCCAATAGCCCTCGTGTTGCTTCTAGTGCGACGTTAATAAAAAAAAAAAAAACTAAACCAAACCATTATTTTACTAATTGAGATTCGCCGAAACCTAACGGTTCGAACCAAGACTGTCATTTGGAATGAAGAGTGCTGCACACTAAATTTAGTTGTCTCTCCATCATCTCGCGGCGTACATGGAAGTTTTATTTCTAATTCTTAGGAGAGGGAGATGCCAGCTCAGGTGTCGTCCTCGTCACTTGACCGAGGTTCAAAATGACAAGGTCCGTCGCCAATAGCCTTCGTATTGCTTCCAAGTGTGGCGTCAATAAGCAATCACATCACTTATTTTTAATTCTTCTAGTCTAGCTGAGTGTCTTAGCAATGAGCCACAAGTTCGAGTCCAATTTCTTCCAAAGACCTACCGTATAGAAGGGCTCAAAATGCTTTCGCTAGCACGTGACGAATGATGTGGAGGGTGGGGTGCTAGATCAGGTGTCGACCCTCTAATAATCAACGTGGCAGGAATTGTGCTGTATCGCAACAAACTTCACTGATCCACGTCTATCATTAGAACATGGTGAAAGGGGTAGCTCACAATTTAAATCATGTATTTTCGATATTATAATTTACTACTTGATATATCTGTTCTTTGCACGCATGAAATGAGAAATATAGCAATCGAGATGGAAGGATTTTTTTTATTGTGGGCCAATTTTCAAATAATATTGAGATATTTTAAGTGAAATGAAAATTAGGTCAAAAGGAAATTTCTGTTTTATTTACTAAATCGTTAAGTCAAATATATAATTTAAGAAATTAAGGCTCCCATCCACCGGCCATTTTGATTTCGTGGATGTAATGTTAATCCTATGGAATTGCGACTACCGTCCTCAAATCTGCGTAATTTCATCTATTTGATTGCAATAAAATGCATCCGAATGAACAACAAAAAATAATAATGAAGGTTTAAGCGAAATTACATTATCCGTTCGATTTTTAAAAACTTTTTTTACCCTTATTTTAATGATTCGTTGGTGGGTTTTCGAGTCTTTCAAAAATATTTTCAAAAATCGGAGGGAAAACATAATTCTGCAGAAACATTAATTTTTTTTTTTTCTCTTTCGGATCCACTTTTCTGAGTTAGAATAGATTAAATAGTTACGATTTGAGAACGGTTGTAGACATTCCATAAGATTAACATTACGTTCACGAAATCAAAATGGCAGATAGACGGAAGCCTAAGCATTCATGATAAAAAAAATTAATTAAAATTATCAAAAAGTTGTTTATAAAATAACAAATCACTGATATTTTTCAATGAAGTTGTAATTAAATGTAAAATATTACATTATAGAAATGATATCATTCTCTATTATTGTTTGATTCGATGCATATGTGACCCGTGTGGTGACCGGGGATGACAGAATAGTCCCACTGTAGCTCATGCATGTCGTAAAAGGCGACTAAAATGGGTACCCAACGTCTGGGGGTATAGCCGGGCACCCTGCCCCTGGGGATATATCAGGGGATCTCAGGGACTTGCCTTCTTCAGGTAAGTACGGGCTTCATGAACCCGAGGTACCCTAGTGATCTTTTTCTTTCCCATGGGGTTTACTGTCTTTGGTAAACACGGGTGACGCACTCCCAGGATACCCTAGCGATCCTTCTCTATTTTCGACCCTCCTTTTTGTCAATCACTTATCTTTTTTTCAACTTCACGTCTAGACCACAGTTTAATCTTGTTTGGCGCAGCATAGCCATATCTGGCTCTTGCGCCAATAAACCTTACATTCACTCACTCACTCATTCGATGCATATGTAGCCTAGTGGTCAAGGTCGTGGACGGCGGTTTTCGTTCAGTCGCGGGTTTGATCCTTGGCCGCCAAAGACCCGCCGTGTAGCCGGGGCTGATGCACGTTAAATCTGTTCGGGGCCCAAAGTTCCCCCCGTCTGACATGGTGTGGATGTTAGGAGAGGGGGTGCCAGCTCAGGTTTCGTCCTCGTCACTTGACCGTGGCTCAAAGTTACGAGGTCCGTCGCCAGTAGCCCTCGTGTTGCTTCTAGTGCGACGTTAATAAAAACTAAACTCGATTCATATGTATTGCTAGAAGGTTTCCATATTGTTTATTGATACCTCTATTGTTGCGTATCAATTCACCCGTGTGACGAACTGGTACACAAGTTAGGGAGATATACGAGGCGTGGCTATTAAATATCGAGACTGACACTGCTACAGAAGTACGCATGCGCCAAACGCCAGTTACCGACAGCTGTTTAGCTTGAAGCCTTCTCTTTCGAATGCAGTGCCTCTCGTTTCTTTAAGCAAATCCGAAAAACCGTAGCCTTCGTTCTCATTCGAGTTATTTTTAGTTTCGCCGGGGAAAAAAGTGAGCAACGAATTGTTGTGAAATTTCTCATGAAAATTTTGAATAACCGCTACTGAAATTTATTGAAGGAAGTTTATTATGGCAATGAATGTTTATAGTATGTACGCGTTTTCAAGATGGCCAAGAAAGCATTGAAGATGATTCAAAGCTCGGGCCGCCCTTCTACGTCAAAAACGGACGACAATGTCAAAAGAATCTGTAATCTGGTTTGATCTGACCACCGGTTAAGAATTCGTGCGGTTGCTGAGACTGTAGGAATCGACAAAGAAATCGTATTGCAAATTTTACATAATTTTCATATGCAAAAAAGTGTGTGCAAAAAACTCGCACTTTTGATCAAAAAAAGAGGCTCGCAAAAATGTTTGTACTGACACTTTGAATGCTATTGAAAATGACCCAAACTTATTGGAAAAGCATAACTTGTGACGATAGACGTGGGTTGTTATCCATGTGGTTTTATTATCCACGGACGGGAAGAGCCCATCTTTTCCGAGAGCCAAAAAGCAAAGAGCTCGAATGAACAAAACAAAATTCAAAGCAATGACAATTGTTTTATTTTTGTTTCGATATTCATGTTATTGTGTACCTTCACTGGGTTCTTGAAGGTCAAACTATTAATCAACATTACTACCTTCATGTTCTTGCGGAACCCTGGGAAAGAATAAGGAAAAAACGACTCGAATTGTGGAAGGACAAGTTATGTGTTCTCTACCTAGACAACGTGCTGGATCATTCCCCATGGTCTGTCGAAAGGTTTTTAGTGAAGTACAGCATCCCAGGGTAAGACCATCTGCCTCATTCGCCGGATCTTGCGCTATGCGATTTCTATTTGTACCCTAAGGTGAAATCTGCATTAAAAGGAAACAAGATTTGAGCCCGTTGAAATAGAGAAAGAAAGCGGCACGCGTCCTGAAGGAGCTGACAGAAGACTTCCAGCACTGTTTCGAACAATGGAAAATTCCAAGGAGCGTTGTAGGGGTAGAGGAGGGGTGTATATTGACGGTGATAATAAGTAAATATATATGAAATAAAAAGTTTTACAGCATCGGTCTCGTTATTTAATAACCACTCATCGCATAAAGATCGATTACTACTTTTATGTTTCACAGATGCTGCTGCCATCTGTTGATAATAAGCTAAAACAAAAGAAAAATAGTGAAAAAGGGATTTTTTGGGAAAAAATTTAACAAAAAATAAATTTGAAATTTTTTTTCCTCGAAAATTTGCTTACAGTTCCTTCCATATTGGTGCGATAGATCAAGGACGAAAATTTAAATATAACATGAATTAACACAATGCTTAGTTATATAACGTCTTAATTTTAAAAAAATCAAATCACACACAATAACTCAATTGAAACATTTTAATCAGATATTTTATTTGTTCAAGAAGGTATATTTTATTTACAATGAAAGTATCCATAGTGATGTAAAAAGAAAACGAAACTATTATATAACGATAAAGAATGTTACATTAAAAAATTGCTTTTGGAATACAAAGAGAGAAGTGTAACTAAAAGTTTAACACAGGTACAAAAGAAGAGAAAGCAATAAGTATGAATTAAAAAAAAAGTAACACACATTGAGTAGATGGTATATAAATTAAAACTTTTATTTTAAGATATTCGTCAAGAGTGTGTGGTCACATATGCTCTGCTTCGTACAAAATCTTTGGCAAAACTTTTATAGTGTGAGTTTTTTTAGAACTTTACACATTTCTGGAGTGGTTTAATTTACAGTTAAACGAGTTATTTACTAGAAGTGGTCTACTAGAACCGATACGTAATCATTTTCAACTCGACTTGACGTCAATCCATCTCGGTGTTCCAGATTCTGCCATTCGGCGGGTTCACCTGAAAATGGATTATCAATAAAATGATTGAAATAACAGCACTAATAAATTTCACTTGCATGCGGTAAATGATAAAAATCAGCGTTATTTATTTTCGGATGGCAACAGAGTAATACCTCGATAAGTCCGATTAATTAAGACCAACTTCGATCCAGGATATTCAGAGAATACGAAAAAATTAAAATAAAACACTCAGAAAAACGTTGAACAAATCGCGTCTTTGGTAAATGCGGGTCACGCTCTCCCGGGATACCCTAGCGATCCTCCTTCTTATCAACCAATTTTTGTCTTTTCAATTTTTTCACGTCTGGACCACAGTTAAATTTTGTTTGGCGCAGCATAGCCACATCTGGCTCTTGTGCCAATAACCTTTACATTCACTCACTGAACAAATCGCGTACGAATCATTTACGTAAGACAAAAACGTCTTTTGTATAGTAGAAAAAGGACAAACTTCAACTGTATGTGACCCTCTGAAGCGTATCGTCTTTAGGTAGGCACGGGAATCGTGACCCTGAGACACCCTAGTGATCTTTTTCATTTCCATAGGACTTACTGTCTTAGAGCAAACACGGGTGACGTGCCCCCGGGACACCCTAACCATCCGTCTGCATTTTCGAATCCCCCTTCCTTGTTTACCAAGTGGCCGCGGGGTGGGGAAACCCCTCACCATAACTTATTTGCTTTTTTAAGACATATTGGCCTTTTACATCAAATTTGAATTTTTAACGTGTATTTCTACTTTCTATGAATTTCTGTTTAAGAATTATAAATTTTAATTCATTTTAACAAATGTTTGGCGCAGCATAGCCTACCTTGGCTCTTGCGCCATAAAACCTCACAGTCACTCACTCACCCAAGTTGCCGCGGTAGCCTAGCGGTCATGGTCATGGATTCGCGGCCTGTGTTGTTTTCGTAGAGTCGAGGTTTGATTCCCGAAGCTACTAAAGAACTAATATCGTATGTGAGCACGTTATATCTGGTTAAGGTCCCAAGTCCACCCATCGGTGTGGAAGTTAGGAGAGGGAAGACTCAAACTTACAAGATCCGTTGCCAGTTGCCTTCGTGTTGCTTCTTAAGATGACGTTAATAAACAATAACATCACAATCACTCTTGTTCACAATTTTCTTCCATATTTTTTTCGTCTAGATCACAGTTACACATGGTTTGGTGCAGCGTAGCCAAATTTGGCTCTTGCGCCATAAATCTACTTTCACTCATTCACTCACTCTACTGTGTGAAGTGGGTATTCCGTTTCCGAGCCGTACGATCAAGCATTCGCTCGAGTACAAGAAGCTTATTCAGTGTAATCACCGCCTGAC
>BMAW01025364.1:9677-29450 GCA_019974015.1 Nephila pilipes
CTGAAATTGAATAACTACTAGAAAACTGTTATGAGCGAAAAAGTTACAAATGCAACAAACTATTGCTGATTTATAGCAGAATTCATTATCTCCAATCAGAACTAATTATAACAGACAGTAAGAGAATTATGGTAATCACAATTCTCATAAATATCAATACTTAATTTCTTCCTGAGTTCAAGGATTTCATTCATCAAAATAAGTAAGTTAAGTTAGATTTAGAATCGTTAAAAAGAAAAAGATTGCTATATTTCTACTATCTGGTGAAATAGAACAGGAAAACAGAGAGTGAAGTTAACAATTTTTTTTTTCATTTCTTTCAGTATTGTTACATTATTGAACTTGATCATCGTTCTTAATTTGAATAAAATCGGAAACAAAATTTAAGTACTTTTAAGCTATTCAATGCTCAAAATTTTAGGGATATTTATAAAGTAAAATATTCCCTAATATCATCGTCAAAATAAACTTAGAACATTTTTCTCTTAGAGTTTTATAATTGCTTAATTCTGGTTTTTGTGTCATTCGATCAGTATAAAATTCCTCTTATTGAGTAAAATAAAAATAGATTAGCCCCTTACTTTCGACATCGGAAGGTTTGGGTGGACCAATTACGAAAAATGGAGTTAAAAGTATTAAAAAAAATTTGGTTGGCATGAAACATCAAGAAAATATTTTGAATCGGTTAGACATAGAACTATGAATCTAATCAATATCTCATAGTTAAAGATTCGTGACTCGAGTAAAGACTTGTTAAGAAGTCATTCAACAGAGTTTTTGAAAATTTACAACTCAAAACATTTTGACTGGTGACTTAGATTTTTAGAACAAAAATTTGTGACTGATGAAATATTTATGAGTAAAATATTTATGAGTTTCAGAATATTACAAATATGAAGTTTGTAAAATTAATTCAACTTTAAAATTACAGTTGGATTAAATAAAAAAAAATACATTGGAGTCCTTCATCCTTCTAAGACTACATTTAACATACGAGTGAAATAAATGTGTTTGAACCCTTTTATCTCGAATGCTTTTTTATATCAGATGTAGGGATAGAGGAAATGTGTATATCGAAGGTTATAATAAGTAAATATGTGTGACATCAAAATAAAATGCTTTACAGCGTCAGTCTCGTTATTTAATAGCCAAACCTTGTATATGGATTTATATGACCCACGGACTGCTCCAGACCCTGCTGGAATGTCTCGCAATACCCCCAAAAAGTTACCTTGGACCACCTTGATTTGAAATTTGCTTTTATTTCAGCTTTGAATACAAAAATTAATCTTATAGGGGATATATCCGATGAGTACGGGTGGTGGTTATAGAAAAATTGAATTAAAAAAACATCTGACAAATAAAAGGCATAACGCGTAGACGCATCAAGTTTTCTCTCTTTCTCTCTCTCTTTTTTTACTTTCAAATCCGGACACACATCCAATGTGTTTCAACAACCGAATCATTACATTCCTGTAAGAGACTGGAGCCACCGTAGTCGAGTGCTCATAGTCCAAGCTCGCGGCCGACGATGTTTCCATCGAATTGTTGGTTGGACCTCTGATACTACATAAGACTCGGCGTGTAACACGGTGTCAATCGTGTTGAATCTGTTGAGACTCCAAGTCCTACAGTTTGGAGTGTGATGGATTGCTCAGGTGCCGTCCTCGTCTCTTTACCGAAGTTCAAAATAATGAGGTCCGTCGCCAATAGCCCTCATGCTGCTACTGAGGGTGACTTTAATAAGCAAACAACAACCTATAAAAAGCTACGTTCACTGTTTGTACCCCAAGAACCATTTCCAAGGGAATCATTCCTTTGCAGTAAAAAGAAGCATCCAACTTTGTTTTCGTTTAAGATTTTTGAAAGAGAAGTTTCTCCCTTTTGCCAATTCTTCGTCTCAATTTTTCGTCATCCTTAATATCTTTCCTAGCATTTCGAAATTACGAAAACATATTCAATTGAGACAAAAAAAAGCATCACCGTAAGCAATATGCAACTATTCTTAAGTTACGCCTACAGATTTTCATTTTGAAATCTAAAAATTGTCGCACACCTGTATTCTAATTATGAATCCATTACAGATATAAACAGCAGATGGTTGTGAATTCTCAAGAAAGTTCAGTATAAATTGATAACACTTGCAGTCACATTTAAAAGATTTAGGAGTAAATATTTCCACTTGCCATACATGGTGCTCCATATACATCATATATATATATACATATATATATATAGTATATATCCATATATATATATACATATATCCATATTTTACTATACATATATATATATCCATATATATATATATATATATTATTGAACTATCATATATATATATATATATATATATCATATACTATATATATATATCCATATATATGTATATATCCAGATATATATATATATATATATATATATATATATATATATATATATATACATATATACAATGGATGGCAAAATAATACGAACATCTGTAAAATACAGAAAAATCTTTATTAATATGTGGTTGGACTACCATTTGCTTGCATTCCAAATTAAATGCGATGTGAGAGGGGGAAATAAAGGTCACACATAACTGTTAAATGAATTTGAAACCATTTCTCGTGTAGAAGGGTTTCGAATTCTGAAATTATAACCCGTGGCGAAAATCGAACATAAAATTTAGACTCCAAATAATATTAAAGTCTGGGAACTGTGATGGTAGAGTAGTTTTGTTTCATCTTCATGCTTTCACATCTACATCTGTATTTATTAGCTGCTACGATAGAGAGACAATCGATTTTTAATGGGGAACAATTGAAGCTTGGTTCTTTATGTATTTCATTAGTATTACTATTATCACCATTATTTGTATAAACAAAACACTTTTCCTCATGATACTATTTTTGGAAAAATTGCTTGGTTTTTGATAAGTGTTTTGTCTCGAAATGGCTGAAATTGCTCGTATTGATCCTCAGATTAACACTATTAGGGACAATGTTTCATTAAGACAAAAGGCAAACGTGTTTTCAGGACGAAAGTTCGAATTTGTTAGGGATTTTTTCAATATATCATTATAATATATATATATAGTTATATATATATATATATATATATATATGGGGGGGGTGTTTGAGTATGTGTATTTGTAGTAGTTAATTCCGATAGAGGCTCATATTTTTCCCTGTGTGGGATGGTTGTGTTAATCATGGTCGGAGCTGAAGAGCCACAGGTTCTTCCTGTGGGTGTAAATGCCGGATGAAACCACCAAAAATATTTGAAGGATGTGGATATCTATAGAGGTCTAAAGAAGAGACTCCGCTAATTCCACGGTAGGCTGGTGTGAAGGATAAACTTTTCCTCCGAGTTCTAAGGTGTATTTACCAATTTAAGGATGATTCTAGTATTTGGATTATTCTCTTTATTGGTGATGAGATGAAGAAATAATATTTACTACAAGACTATGTACAGTTTGATTTTCTTTAACGAACTAGTTCATCATGATGAAAGAGAGCACTTTGAATTAATGGCATTTCGACGACGGGCATTGGGGAGTGTGCTGGCATTCAGAGTATGATTTTTCTACAATTCATATTCATAGTGAAACCGCAATCCAGCGCTACTAAGGATAGAGAGCTGGCAAGTTAAATGCGGAAGAGGGCGAAGAGAGGTGTCGAGCGAAGAGAGAGCTGCTCCTGATAGGTCTACGGTTTTGTTCAAAAATAGAGGGAGCTGTATGAGCAAACTCATGACACATGAATCCTACACACACAGAGACACTCAATCAGACACACACACACACACACACACACACACATATATATATATATATATATATATATATGCACTCATTGCCATAAAAATTTGTTCAACAAGAAGTAATAGTGGGATTGTTACGAAACTTGGCATGAAGGTACATGTCATATATATATATATATATATGATTCCATTTGCAGCGTGATTGCGCATTGCATAATGCTACCAGAGGGCGATGAACATTGTTCTCCTTGGATTATGAAACCAGTAAGCAGAAATTGTTTGCGTGTATTTAATTTGTTGTAGAGGGTGCTTTCTAACTAGAGATGCCATTGCGCCACCATCGGAGACAATATGAGCAGCTGTCAGAGTTCGAGAGGAGAATAATTACAGGGAGGATGGAAAACGAGTGGTCAGCTCGGCGAGTAACTCGCCTCCTAGACCATTTTGACTTTATTGTGAAGAGGTGTTTAGACCTGTGGAAAAGTGAGAGGTCTGTTATACGGCGACCAGGCTGGGGATGCCTTCGATACATTAGTGGTCGAGAAGACCGTCACATCATACAACATGCACGCATAGCGCTAACTGTCTTATTATCCACCATCCATACACAGGCAGCATCTTCACTTCGGGCCTCTGTGTTAGTCCATGCCATTGCAAGACGTCTACTGAAGGACAGTTATTATTGCGGACCCATTACGTGTACTGCCATTGACACCCACTCACTGTCGCTTCCGATTAGAGTAGTGTCGCACTCGAAGGATTTGATTGCAACCGTACGGAATCAGATCGCCTTTAGAGACGAATCCAGATTCAATTTGGGTAGTGATGACAATCATGTACGTGTGTTGAGGCCCGTGATAAACGATTCAATCCTGTCTTCGCTATACTGCAACACACTGCTCTTACAACTGGTGTGATGGTATGGGGTGCTGTCGAATACGGCCCACGTTCAACTCTAATATTGATCCACGGCACCATGACTGCTCGGAGGTACGTTCGTGACATTCATCAGCCTCATGTGTTGCCACTCATTTCAGGGCTCGTAGGACGCTTTTTTCAATAGGATAATGCTCGCCCACACACACAGGACTGCCTCTGCTACATTTTCCCACGTCTATGGCCTACTTGATCTCCAGATTTGTCACTAATCGGCACATTTGCGATTATTTAGGATGGCAAATTAGACAGCCAACGAGTTCAATTTGAATCAAAGGTGAGTTTACAGAACTGTGGAACGAGATGTCACATGACATCATACGGGACTTGTATTCCTCAATACCCGATGGTATTCCATCGTGCATTCAGGATAGAGAAGGCAAAGTCGGGTATTAAAACCTCCATTCACTTATAATTTTTCTTACAATAAATGATCATTTTGTTTTGGTTTTGTAATCACTTACTTCATCAAAGTTTTACTTAAGTTTGTAATATTTCGTTTTATTCTGAAAACTTTTTCTTGGTGCGGAGCAAATATTTATGGCAACGAGTGCTTATATATTTAGTTAATTAGTTGATAAATTAAAAATATGCCTTTAAATATTCAAAATATTCGTATTTTAATTAATTTTTTTTACTTGTGCTAAAGTTGTTTAGCTAATAATTTTTAAAGAAAAATTTAAAATATAAACTATAAAATTGTGACTAATAGTATATTTTATTTATTGCAAATTTTTGTGGTTGTAATTTTTGTTATAATTTTAACTAAAGCGTTTCTTTTATTTTGAGAGAAAAAAAATTATCTTTAATTTTTTAAAAAAAATTATTTTCATTTTTCTTTATTCCCCGAATTTTACTGGCAGTATATTTGTTTATTTTTTAATTTTACTTTTAATTTCATTTCTTTTTAATGTTTCTTAATTTTAAAATTGTATTCATATATTATTTTATTTATTTATATTATTTAAATTATCCTTTTTAAATGTTATGCAAACATTTTCTGTTTATATTTAGTCATGAAATATTTTGATTGACGGCTTTGCTTTATTTTGATTTTTTGAATTTTTTATTTTTGCCATAGATTATTTACTTCTTTTATTATTTCTTTTTTTTAAATTTATGATTTTGTAAATTTTTTAATAGTAATTTTTGTTTAAATGTTCCTTGAAAGAGGTGCCGGACTTTGATTTTTGGCCAGTTTTGTAGAATTTAGTATAGGCATTCTCGCAGCATTTAAAAATTGTTCTTTCTAGAGTTTTGTGTTGGTAATTTGAGCATTGTTTAAAAATCGTTTTTTCTTTACGTGGGAGGACGATATGATATTTTGCTGCAAGCCAATTTTGGACACAGTTTTATACTTTTTCAAGTATTTTAATGTCTTGAAATGAAGCTTTCATAAGTATTAAATGTGAGTAAATCTTGTTTTTCTAAATTTTATTGATTTCTGTAATGTAAATTTTTAAATTTTTTTTTTCATTTCTTTGTATTTCTGTGTGTTATATTCATACAAGTTGAGTGTTATACTTGGAAAATCTTGATTTTTCTCCTAAGTTCTTAAACACTCGGTTTTTTTTTTTTTAAGTTTTTGATTAACATTTTTTGGGTGGAGTAGGGGCTTTTTGTGGGTTTTTCTTCTTATTATTTTTATTTTTTTATTATTATTATAATGGATTTTAGTTTTCAGAACTTTTTCAATTTATATTTTTGCAGTTATAACAATTTTTTAATATTGTTTATGGGAATAGTTAGGCCTATAATTCTAGAATAACCGAACATCTATATATATATATATAAGCGAAATACCACTGACTGACTCATCATGATATCTCTAAAACTATACAACCGATTGACTTGAAATTTGGTACAGTTACTCATTTTGCGATGTAGACGTTCACTAAGAACGGATTTTAAGGAAGTCATATCCAAAATGTAATTTTAATCCGTTAATCTTTTCTTATACATCGGTCATGTCATTTTTGGCGTCTTTATCGCCAAAAATTACATGACCGACGCCAAACGGAATATATTTTTTTTATATGTATACTGTGTACTGCTACCAATTAAGTTTACTTGGCGAGATTTACGCGTGCGAAATGGAAAAATACCAAATAATTTAATATTGAGGCGCTGATGGAGGATTGGCAAGATTTTAGCGAAGAGGCTCTTTATGCGAAACACGCAAGACAATCCGCTGAGTAGGATGCATTGAAGGTTTATCATATATAATGTAAATATTCAGTCCCGAAATTTCTACATTTAGAGATTTATCACCAAATATCTTCCACCGCCAAGTCGAAGCATTTCAATGACCTTGCATTGTGAATTTTAAAAAGCTATACTATGGTAACCCCAGCTGATTTCCGTTCGCTTTGCTGAGTAAACGATAATTTTTTATTGTTGTGGAACCTAGACGTAAGTTTTAAATTTATGAGAAAAGTATTTTATTATTAATAATGATTGATAAATTACATTTGTAAATCTAAACTCAATCTTACGAAGATATTAAAGTTGGCTTTTAACAAATGAATAATAATGGTATGTTATTCATATTAATAAAAAAATTAAGTAGCTGTCAAAATATTTATTTTTATGTACGCATTAACTGAAGCCTAATGTATATATGATGCAAAAATTTTGTTTCTGTATTTTGGCAATATTTAGTTTCTAGGAAATGAACGTTTTTGATTTTTTGAAATGGCTGGATACTTTACCGCTTTCAGAATACAGAATTATTTTTAATGCTTTGATTTTTTAAGAGCTATTCTGTCTATTCAATAGCAGTTCCAGATATGCTGCTAGAGCAATAGAGTTACCCCTTTGCAAAAAGAATAACGTAATACGGGTGACATTTTGCTAAAAAATTTTACTAAACTTTATTTTTTTTGTTAGTATTTTTCGTTGAATTTTTAAATAATTTGATTTAAAAAATTAATTTCGGTTATATTTTTTAACTTGAAAAGTATTTCATTGTAGGTTAATACAAATTGATTTTTCATATTTACTTTTCAGTTACAATTTTTAATAATGGATGTTGAATTTATTTGGATAGATGGAATACCTACTCCTTTCAAAGTTTTTAAAATTCTTGGCGACGGAGCATGTTTATTTTCGCCTCTGTCTTTGCTGGTGCTCGGTGACATATCGGTGGCGTTTAAAATGAGAAATATTTTTGTTTCTCACGTATTTAACAACTGGGATCGGTTTAAATGCTACACGCAAATGCTATCTGGCACCCCTTATAATACTAACGATTTATATATTTTACAGAAGTGTGCAAACCAAACACGTAAGCAGTTCTTAAGCAGTCTGGCGTATCTTTTGCTTTCACATTCATGAGAGATATCCTCCTGTAGTTCATCTTTCTGTCCATCTTGAAAATGGTCAAAGAGTTTATTTCACAGAAGAGAATGTTGCTAATAAAATCATAAATCCTACAAAAACAACCCTTATGGGTTTTTTTGACCTTTGTAAAGTAGATGAATTTGCACGAACTCTTTTATATTTTGAAATTCCAAGTTATTACGTTTGGAGGAAAAATGAATTCTTTAGGAGAAAAAAGGGAAAAGTCGTGACAGGTTTCCCAGAAATCAAAAAAGATAATGTGTTGGGTAGAGTATATACTGTCCATCCCGGAAATGCAGAATGCTACTATTTACGACTTCTCTTACATAAGATTTGTGGTCCGACGTCTTTTAAAGCCTTAAAAACTGTAGAGGGAATAGTGCATCCAACTTTTCAGGCTTGCAGAGCACTGGGATTATTGGAAGATGATACTCACTGGGATCGTACTTTAGAGGAAGCTTCGATTTTCGATTCTCCGTATAAAATTAGAGAGTTATTTGCGATATTGATAGTTTTTTGCCAAGTAGGAGATCCGATAAAGTTATGAGAAAAATACCGGGAAAGTTTGTCAGAAGATATTCGAAGGCGAATGGGGAGAGAGAATAGAAATATTGAACCGGTCGTTGATATTGTTTACAACCAATGTCTTATCCTTCTAGAAGACATTGTTACATCAATGTCAGGTAAGTCATTGTTACACTTTGGGCTCCCAGAGCCCATAAGAGAGAGCAGAGCATCGTTATTAACAACCGTAAGTTTATGATTGATTTGGCTTACGATATATCTCGGTTGAAGTAGTCTCTGTATATCAAAGTAGTCTCTGTAGGTGTTTCGAAATTTAATCATGATCAAAAGAAAGTTTATGATGATGTCTTATACAGTGTTGATTCTAATTCCGGTCAATTATTCTTTCTCGATGCTCCTAGTGGAATTGGGAAAACATTCTTGATCAATCTTCTGCTTGCTAAAGTTAGGAGTGGAAAAAATATCGCTATCTCTGTAGCTTCATCAGGGATTGAGGCAACGTTGATTGATGGAGGTAAGACGCCGCACTCCGCTTTCAAACTACCTCTCGATTTTAATCGTTCTGATAATACCATTTGCAATATATCTAAACAAAGTGACATGGCGCACATACACAGAGAAACAAAAAATTATTGTATGGCACGAATGTACTATGGTCAACAAGAAAGGAGTTGAAGCTCTCAACCGGACACTACAAGACATCAGAGGAAGTAATCGACTAATGAGTGGTTTGACTGTTCTTTTAGCTTTTGACTTTAGACAAACTTTACCTGTCGTACCACGAGGAACACGCGCAGATGAAATTAAAGCCTGCTTGAAATCTTCAATTTTATGGCCTCATATAAAAGTCTTATCCTTGAAAGTTAATATGAGGGTCTCTCTTCAAAACGACTTAAGCGCGAAAGAGTTTTCCGAACTATTGATTGACATAGGTAACGGAAATATTGCAGAGCAAGAAGGAAAGATAATTATTCGAATAATATTCGATAATTATTCGATGTTATGTGGTACTGTTGGAGATTTGATTACTTTGACTGATAGAATTTACCCAAATATTGAAAATGCCACATTAAATTGCTTATCGTGGTTGAAAGAAAGAGCAATTCTGACTCCTACAAATGAATCAGCAGATAAAACTAACGATTTTAGCTAAAGAAACTGGCAACTGAACAGATAAAGTATGAGTCTATAGATACAGTCACAGATATAGAAGATACTGTTCATTATCCTGTGGAGTTTCTGCACACACTCAATCCGCCAGGCATACCGCTTCATACTCTTTATCTAAAGATTTGTACACCAATAATGTTGTTACGTAATTTAAATTCTCCTAAATTATGTAACTGCACCAAACTCAAAGTGAAAACTCTAAGAAAAACGTTATAGAAGCTATTATTTTTACAGGAAAGTATGAGGGTGAAAATGTATTCATTCCAAGAATACCACTAATTCCATCAGAATATCATTTTGAATTTAAGCGTTTGCAGTTTCCAGTTAGAGTTTGCTTTGCGATGACTATCAATAAAGCACAAGGGCAGAGTTTAAAATTAGCTGGTGTAGATTTACAAAGTGACTGTTTTTCCCATGGTCAGTTTTATATGTGGCATGTTCAAGAGTTAGTTCACGTGAAAATCTAATCATCCTTCAACCAGAAAAACGAACGAAGATTGTTATCTGCAGAGAAGTTTTGCAAATGTAGGCATATTGTTTCATATTTTTCTTATATTTAACTATTTCTAAAATTATAATAAGATAAAATAACAATGAATGTAGTAATTAAGATTAATAAATTTAGGTAATAAAAAATAAAAATGTAGTTGTCATTCTCAGAAGTTGCCATGCATACAAAATAATAGAAATGTAATAC
The DNA here is from genome assembly GCA_019974015.1 of Nephila pilipes. Classification (NCBI taxonomy): domain Eukaryota; kingdom Metazoa; phylum Arthropoda; class Arachnida; order Araneae; family Nephilidae; genus Nephila; species Nephila pilipes. The sequence goes on from BMAW01025364.1 coordinate 20,092, forward strand.
ACAAAAAAATTGATTCAATAGGTTTAAAAAATAAAAAAAAATATGTATATAAATGTATTTTTATTTTTATGTTGTCAATTTTTACATGGTTTAGGCCTCCGCCATGTAGAATAATGAGAATGCATCGCACTACACAGTACCTCATGGGTGATGCGGAATTCAGTTCAACGACAGATTTATTGAGTAAATTACATTTTCATTCATAAACTATTAACAATTAAACACTTTTCTCATATATTTGAAAGTCTTGGTTAACCTTTACTTCATACAATCAATTTCCTAAAATTTTAAATTCAGATTTTAATTATCATTTAAAAATTGAAATTTTTTTTGATATTTTACGTATAGGTTCCAAAATATATTATCTTCTGCACAGCGGAGTGGGCGGGTATCAGCTAGTAACAGTATAAAACCTGTTACAAGTTTCAATATGTTATTCTCCGTTTTGTCTTTTCAAAAAAAAATTTGTTTTTTTTCAAATTTCACATTTTTTTATTTCTTGCTAATTTGTTCAATTTTTATCTACTTTATATATATATATATATATATATAAAAGAGAGAGTGTGTGACCTACCGATTAATTTCCTCACATGTTGCATTGTACTACCTTTTTGAATAACGTACATTTTGAGCTACTGAATAGAATTTCAAGGTTGCAATAAATTCCCCATAATTTTTTCGCATTTTATTTTAAATGCATGTTTTACGTATTTTGTGACGTATTTATATAAATTTATTCATTATTTTCTTCCGCTTCGAAGTCGAATGAGTCAAAAGTGTGATCTAGAAGTATTACCAAAAGTTCATAAAGTTATTCTACAAGTTTCTTGGAATCGAATTCCACAATGCGGAAGTCTCAAAGCCTGTGAAATAATTAAGAAGTGTTGATGAGCAAAATCCCCTTGGCACTAACCAATTTACAAGGACGGCATGTGTATACGTTAAAAATGATTTAATGATACTGTCTGTTGATAGAGGGAAATGATAAATTTACTTTTGCTGTGAAATGGAAATAAGCTAAAATGTCAAAACTTTGGTATAAATTGATTAATAAGAATTATTTTCTTCAGAGAAAAATGCATAAAAATGCATTTTTTAACGATAAAAGGTTTTAGAGACAATTACAAAGTGATATTTTATGATGGTGGTGATACTAGTTAAGAACAGATAAAAATGTTTAAAAAAAAAGATTTATTTTGTTCCTTTTGTATTTTCTTGTAACAACTGTTGAATTTCTTTTAAGATGTATTTCATTTAATAATTTATGGTTTGCTTTAATATTGATTTCCGAAGGAAAAAATATAATCAATATCTTGAATATATTATTGACTAATGTAATATTTTATCGTTTGCTTTAAATGTATTATCTAAATGCTAATTTTATTTTTATGGTTTGATATTCTGTTCTTATACTTTTTGTTGCGAAGAGTTGGCATCGCTTACACACTTGAGAATGTTTTGTATTTTTGAACGAGATTAATTCAGAACAAGAGCAGCGGTGGAATAAAATCTGAATGTTTGTGCGGCATCAAATTTCTGTGCTTCTGTTTGAAGGAATCTGCAATTTTTTTACCTGTAATATTTATCAATATCATGTGACAAAGCAGCAATAATGATAATAATGATATATGCCCTGATATAGTTTGATACAAAATGTCTGCATTAATAACAGGTAATTTCTGATATTTTGTTTGCAATGCTGTTTCGTGGATATGAAGCGCCTAAAATTATGCATCATCCCAGTGTCTTAAAATATATATGTTTGATTCAAATGAATGCGAGTACATAAATAAATTAAAATCATACCCTTTAGAACAAATTTTTTTTCTTCAGTATTTATAAAAAGTCGTTCATAATTAATAAACTCACATTTTGAATTTATCATGATATATTTATAGGTCATTTATTTCACAACTAATTTCCAGATAGTTTGCAATAATAACATAATGCTGTTAGTGAAAATAAACCAGCGTTTTTATATGGTGGTAAAGTTTATTAGAAAAAATTATTGAATTATTAGTTAAAACTTGTCGCAAATGTCTAAATAGTGCTTTGTTAGGCGAATAAGAACGATTCCCAAAGTTTCAGAGCTCTAACTTGATGGGAAGTTGATTAAATTAACGATCGAAAATTTGATGACACACTGATACACACACAGACACACACCAAGTGAAATACGTAAAAACGTTTTAAGAAATAGCACATCATAGGGCTAAATATATTGGAAGAAATTTTTTAAAATAAACTTTAACAAAAAATAATTTTCCTTACATTCAGAGAGATAATTAGAAGTTAAATATTTAATTTGAAATATTGTGTGGCGTTGGGCTCTTCGAGATTTTCTCTTCACTAACTTCGTGACTTTACAGTAATTTGAATTGCATAAAATTACAATTTTTCCCAACCAAAACGACACGTGATTAGGTAAATTAGATGAAGATAGAAGTGAAACGAATTAGAGATAATTATATCAATTCAAGCACAGAAATGAAGGGAGATAGAGGATAACGACTTGCTGATAGAGATTTATAATTTGGTTTGAAGCCACTTAATTAGTTTTGTTAGACTGGAATTAATTCTAGTTACTGTATTAAGTTAAGAATCATCTGTTTGTAGGGAGTAATTGAATCACAAGAGTGTGAATTGGTAAAATAAGAATTTATTAGATGATCCTTATTTAGAATTGATTTAGTTAAGTGAAATTCGTGAGAGAGCGATATTAGCTATTCATTAGTGATCATTAATTAAGTATTTGAGTTTGTTATTACTTGTCTTCAATTGGAGTTCAGTAGTTTTGGACTAATATATTGGATTGAGATAGGGAGAAAGAGTTGAGTGCAATGAAGAAAACGGTCGGTACAATTAATGTTTGTAACAAGAAGCAAAATATAGACGATAACTTTGTAAATCTAATTCTATAAATGCTTAGTGTTTATTCACTTGTAAGTATTAAAAATAATTTTTATAACAGATACGATTCAAAATTTGAATTATATAAAAGATCTGGGAATTAAATTATCAAATGATAAATTTAAAATTATATGCTGATGAAAAAATAATAGAAATGAATAGAGCGAATTCAATTTTTTTTCAATTTGGCGATGATTAAAGCTTCATTTTACTTCTCTTGAAATAGAATTAATCAGTATTATAAGAAATTAAAAAACTACTTTTTCTTCCTTTAATTTTCATTTAAGTCATTCGAATTTTACCACTACTAATAAAAATAATATAAGGATTTGGTAAGATTAGCTTATTTCATTTATCACGAAAGATAATTTGAGAGCACTATAAAATTTAGGATAAATTTAATATCAAACGTAAATTAAAGTAAATGAATATAAAATATTTAATGAATTTAAATATTATTTTTGATTGCGAGGCATTATAAATAAACTGTTCACCTGCTCCGTGTCCTTTAACAATATAAGTATTCTAATAATCGAATAATTTCGGGATTACACAAATATAAATAACTCGATTTAACTGGGAGAGCTCTGATTTGTATTTTATACTAGTATACTTTTATTGTATACTATTTTCAGTTTTGAAATATTTAGTTCTGGCCTGCATTTTAGATGTTAATATATGTAGACGTCTTTTTTTCCTTCTCACTTACATCTAACTCTCGTTACATACATATTCTAATGAAGCGTTTCATATATATTGCAATTATACATTCTAGCATCGTTACCTGTCGTGACATTTGAACAGCCACATTTGAGTAAAACGTACAAATAGCTACAGTTTACTTATTCAGATGTATGCGCGTGATTGTTTAACATCACGCTGAAGCAACAGACCTCGAAATTTTGTGCCTCAACCAAGTGACGAGAATGATACTTGAACTGGGACCTCCCTCTCGAAACTTTCACACCAGGACTTAGGACCTCCACCAGATTTAACATGCTGCACCCTTTCTACCCTGTGGGTCTTTAGTGGTAACGGGATTCGAACCCACGACGCGACGATTATTCAGATATAAGTTTAACAAAGTAAAATTAATTGCATCCAAAACCAATGAAAATATTGATTGGTATGTTTCTGAAGGAGGAAAATAAATTTTAGTTTTATCTAACGATCCACTAAACACAGCTGATATCCATCTAAAGCAGAATCTATTATTTTTTTAAATTTGAGGTACTCCGACAAACCCTAAATAAATGCCAGTTCACATCAATTTGAAACCCGAAAGGCCGAAGTATATTTAATATGCATCAATCCTATGATCTCGAGTTATGGTCTCTGGATATATCCCTGCAGCTCTAATATTGGGTTTTTAAACTTATATAGTCCGGAGCCCTCTTTTGAACAGCATTTTCTTTTGCCAACCTCATCTCAATCCTAAATAGTTAGCACACAAAAATAACATGGACGGGGTAAGCCCGCAGTGTTGCCACCTAATTAGTGATCAAAACCCGGATACTAAAATATTTTTAATGCAATGTTTATTAGTTACATAATACATAGAAACATGAAAAGAATGTCAAAATCTAACAAAAAGGCAAATAAAATTATAAATATGAAATAATTTTTAAGCGATATGATATAGAAATAAAAAAGAAACATAAGAATCACAAAAATTATGTAGAAATCATAGAACATAATAATTATAAGTTCGTGTTTAAGTTATTACCATATTTTTATTACTCTTATTCTTGCTTTTCATTGTCTTCTTGAACCGTTCGAAACAGCTTTTTTATAATTTCGTGTACTCCCCCCCCCGGTAATGGTTACGCGAAGCCTCAGGATCCGCGGACCACAGTTTAAATGCCTAGTTATGCTCCAGCCCATAGATTCCCTGAAGGATGGGAAATCAAAATTTTTTCAGTCTCTGTAGCATCTGACTTTCGTTATTAAACTCCAGAGGCATCTTAAAGTCTAATTAAATAGTCTCAATAAGCTAACAAAATTCAATGGAAAAGGCGTCAGAAAAAAAGACCACACAGTTTATTTATTTACCTGCACAGAGTATGTTAGGTCCCTCTCTCTCGAATCCCTCTTAACTGGCTTTAATTCTGGCTTAAAATATTAAGCAATAAAGTATTAGGTTCCAAGGCACTGGCAAAGAATTAGACATCCTTAAATACAGTAGATTCGACTCAAATTACTTTAACTAGGAGTCACTTGTTACCACAATTTCTTACTACAAACAATTAATTACAATAATATACTTCAATCAATTTACAAAAATGTAACAGCTTCTCATTATCATTTGTCTCACATTTTATTCCTTTCAGTTCTATTCCCCTTAAAAGTACTATTCTTAATTCAATTCATTATTCTTCTTTTCTTCATCTAATTTACCTAATCGTCTTTCATTAATTCGGCAAGAAGTTACTATGCAATGTAATTCAAATTACGAAAAGTCTCCGAGGACAGTGAAGAGAAAACTGCGAGGGTCACAATCATACTGACCCTTTTAGAAAAATTTTACTCACCACGTCCTTATCAGAGAAAAAACATTCTGATTCCCGTGAGTGAAATCAATAATGTAGTTGTGAGTTTTCAGATCTATAGTAAATACTTAAATTTACTATAATCAAAAAAATCAAAAAAAAAAAAAAAAGAAAGAAAGAAAGAAATTACGCAGAAACGTTCTTTTCTTTCACTTTTTTTGAAAGCATTCCATACCCCACAATTAAAAACAATAATCTAGCTTTAAGAAGAAAAGCAGGAAACTGCATAGGACTAATATTGCGCTTGAAAATTCTTGGTGGTGTGAGTCTTATTCATGTTGCGATCGGTCCGCGCTCTTAAATACAGCGTTGTTAATCGAGTCGGAACTTGCGCATCCACACTGGGGTGAACTGCGTATGCTGTGGTTTGTTCAAGTATTAGTCAAAAAAGTGTTGGGAACAAAGCTATAAGCTACTAATACCTGTTCTTAATGCGGAATGATCTTGTTCAAAAGATGTTTGGAAGTATTTGTTGAAATATGTTGTAACGTCCAGTTCTTATTGATTTTATTATCAATTGGATTTACTTTCCAATTCCTTTCCAATCACTAAGGAAATGTGATTTTCGTAGATTAGACTGAATTTTAGAAATGTAATGAATAGATTTAAGGAAATGCATATATAAGTGACGAAGAATTGAAAATTAGAGTTGGTAGTGCGTAGTCGGTAGTTGGGGCATGATAAAAGTGTGACTTTTCATTGATAGCTGATCGATGTTGATTAAAGTCCATTTGGAGTGAGGAAAACCTGTTCGACCCCATCCCCCAGTTTCTGTGATTAAACTTATTCGAACTCGAATGAGTTGGTAGGAGAGAACTTAGATTTTCATTCTGAACTAGATGAACTCTAATAGCAATTGTAGTTTCGCATGCATATTTAGGTAAAAGGAAGAGTAATACTGAACATTCATACATTAATATTAGTAAACTGTGTTAGTATTTGTCTGACGTCAGTTAATACTGTGAACTTATTGGCTATTTATTTGAAATCAATAATAACCGCTGGAGTAAATCATATAGAGACATTACAATTATGACGATGGGTTATTCACGGTTTTCTCTTCACTAACATTCGGGACATTTTGTAATTTGAATTGCATAAGATTACAGCTTCTTTCCAACCAAAGGAAACTTGGCAAAGCAAATTAGAGGAAGATAACTATTGTCATTGGATTAGAAAAAGCTATATATAAGCGAAATAGAATTGAATGGAACGAGAAAGTAGAGAGACAGGTGATAGCGAGAAGCTCGTTGATGTTTGTAAATTTATATAAATTATTGCAATTCATCATTTTGACTATCCAGTTGAACTTTATAATGTCAGTATAATTAAGTAATGAAAGGGGAAGGGCGCTAAGTAATGAGTTCGAGATATTTTCGTTTTAATCAAACTTTTCAGCATTTGAATATTGGCCAAAAGGCTATATTTAGTTCTCAATGCCCCCTAAGTAACCTTCATATATATATATATATATATATATGAAGAAGGATTAATAATCCTTATAAATTAACTAGAACTTCTGGAGGAAAACGTAGATATCGAAAAATAAGAGACTTGTCAACTGTTAAAGAAAAAATGTTTCAACTGGGATTAGAATTTGAAAAGATCTATCTCATAGGGCATATTAAGCACTTTATGTTCGGACTTAATAAAAGAGAGGTAAAGATTGTCATGAATATTTTGAATAATGAAGTTAGTCCGGATTCTCAAAGATTTCATATCATTGGAAATATATGTAGATATATTTGCCGTAAAATGAAATTTGATTTGAATATTGATGAAAAATAAATAACAGAATATTGCATCTTTCTCTTTATGAATAAATCATTTAATAAAATTAATTTTTTTAATGTGTTTCAAAAACACATGGCTCTATTTCCGATTAAAAATATCAGGATAAAAAGAGTTTTTAAGTACAATAAGAAACTTGGTAGATCTATTTTTAATTACAATAATATTTCAGAGTCACAAACACCACAAGTATGTAACTGTAAAGATTACAAACAATATGTTGATTCATTCCATCAACATGTTGTTTCGGGAAACATGAACATCATTAATAGCGATTTATTGATAGAATTCATGAATAAAGGAACTGGATTCAGGCTCATGATTACTAATAGTAACCTTGTAGTAAGAAAACAAATTACTAATGATTTTGACAATTTTATTCTTAAGGTTGCAATTAAATATGGTTTGCCAATTGAGGCATTTGACGAATTTAGGTCATGTGTTTTGAAGAAAATTCTAAATTTGAATTTTAAAGTGGATAGGGAAATTACAATTAAAGATCTAAAACTTGCTATAGATGATTTGCAGAAGGATTTTGTTATCGTTTATGTAGATAAGGTTCCTGCAAATTATGCAATTATTTACAAATTTTACTATCACAAATTATTGAGTGAACATGTAATGAATAATAATGCTTTCCAGTTATCCAAATATAGTTACAGAGAAATAAATAATAGTCTTTTGGCATTCAATAAGAAGTTGGGTTTACATCTTACAAACATTAAATTTCCATATATTTTCTTAACGCCAAAATATTCACAAAAATCCTGTAAAATTTCGAAGTATCACGAATGGATATAACACCTATATCACTAAATCTGGCAAACTTTTACAATCCATTCTTCAAAAATCTATTGACAATATTGAAAATACTGCTATTATTAAAAATAGTTTTGAAATTGTCAAGAACATGAAGGAACAAGAGGTATTCTCTATACATGGGTATGATTTTGAAGACCTTTTTAACTCAATAGATATTCAAGATTTAATTAAAGTTCTTGCAATTTTATACAATAAATATCATTTTAATCAAACAATAAAACGTGAAAAATTCAATACTCTTATTAAACTTGTATTACAAGAGAATTTTATAGTTTTCGGTCAAAATCTCTATAAGCATATTCAGGGTCTCCCTCAGGGAGGTCCAGCTAGTAATTGTCTGGCAAATTTTTATTTACATTTTTATGAATTACAACAGATTGATAATTATTCTTTCTTTCTTTATTGTTTCATAGATGATCTAATTATTTTAGGTAAAACTGAGGATTTTAAACCAAATGTTTCGTTTCACCCTAATTATCTCAAATTATTAAAAACGAATCTTAATTCTAATACAGTAGAATTTCTAGATCTTGATTTGCAAATTGTTGACAATAGACTAATTAGTAATATTTGTGATAAAAGAGAAAGATTCGAATTCCATGTAATCAAAATTCCTTTTTGGAACAGTAATCTACACAGATCTATTTATAGGAATATTTTATTACACTTTTTATTACGTAATAACAAATTAACCACACATAAAATAGACAAGTTTAATAACATTAAAAAATTCTTCAACAACTGTTTAGATCATGATTATCCAATAAATTTCTTAAATACTTATATACATCACAAATATATTAAACATCTTTGCGAATCGTGATCCATTTTCAAATCCACCACACAACAATAGGTCCACAAAGTCGGCTTGTTAGTGGTCTAGCCGTGAAGAATTTATTCATTTATTTACATTTACACAGCTTACATTTTTGCTCACTCTCTGGACCATTATACTCCTTTACCATACAATTTATTACCAACCAATTGTTTGTATCCTTTTACATTTTATTACTAATCAAACAATGATTTTAATCTTTTTTCAATTTATAAGGTGATGACGTGTTATATTTTTTTCATTTTGAGTATGTGATATACATCTTGAAGCTGAAAGAAAATTCCGTCTTACTACTCACATATTTGAATCTTCATTTCTTTGAATTTTGTAAGTAATTTTTATATTTTGATTTGTTGATAATTTTTAGAATTATAGATTTTATTTTTGTAGATTTTATCGCTGAACTTTTTTTGCATCTTTTAATCATTGAACTCTTTTGTAATTTGGATTTC
>BMAW01025364.1:29460-51527 GCA_019974015.1 Nephila pilipes
TCATTGAACTCTTTTGTAATTTGGATTTCCCAATTCAGCCTACCAAGTCGCAAAGGGGGAAGGTTGGTACCATTAAACTAGTTTAACCCCGCTTTTTCGGTCCTCAGCCCAATATTGCTTTTTGACTTGCTGGGTTCCATATTTTCATTTATTTTTTCTTTCATTTTTACATTTCTTTCTGGATTTTTGTCTTTTTAAATATTTTAAATTATTCTTTCATAAATTTTCAGTGTGTGTATATATATATTAAAAACTTGTAAAGACAAGTGTAAATTGTAAGTCTTCCAAGCAGATTACAGTGTTTATTCACTCTTCTAATTCTGAATTAAATCCGAATGGTCCTCGCAGTAATTTCTGTAAAATGTAAGTAGTGCTTAATTTGATCTGCTTAACTGACGATTGGCTTAATCTGTTGCTCTATAAGGAAATAGTTTTAATGGCCTCTATTAAGAAACATTTTTTTATTTTACATTTTTTTGTACTAATACATTTTTTATACATATTGTACTTGTTTTGAAAAAGAGAATGTCATGTCTTTAGTCCTGTTTAAGTCAGTGCCCACATGCGACAACCAGTTTGCCGCGTCATACTGAATTGCGATTCGAAACTGAAAGATGAACAAGCAACCACACTCTAACTGTGAAGAAGAAAAATATTACATTTGTTTCATTTTTCATTACATCAGACGAACTTTCTTTAGTTTGATCTGGGGTGTCCAAAACCACTGTCCATATGTTACAGCTCCTTGTGACTCAACTCCCGGGAAACCGTAATTTTCATGACGCTTGAAACTCGCTATCCAAATCTTAGGGTCCTTGACTCAATTACTTCAGAAACCATAACATTCATGACGCTTGAGATTCTTGAATATTGAGATATGAAACGAATGTCTACCTATTATCAAATGTACAATTCATGTATTTTTGTCCTTTTCATTATTTTGAACTTCTGTTAAAACAGTTTCATACTTGTTTATGAGGAATACCTAGAGTTATAATTATGAGGAAACCATAAAGTTGTTCATGAGGATTACCTATTAATGAATGTTTCGTTATGTTGTTTTATTGTAAATTGTTACGAAGGCTTTTAATATCTTAAATCCTTGAGGGTCACTAAAAATTAGTACTGGCCTTCTAAAACAGGTCTGTCCAAACCAAAAGGCTTTGATGGCCCCTTTGAAAACGTATTTAATTCCAGTGGGCAGCAATATGTGTGCGATGAATTCAGTTTATTACCTTCTTTTTAATTTTGATACCTTTAACGTCAATCCAAATTAATTCCAATAATTAAAGCTTAGTTTCTGATGATGATTGATTCTAATTTATTTGTCAGTAATTTTATTGTTCCCTTATCTTTACTATTCATAATTGCTGCTTCATCAGTTGATAGTCTATAAAGAATTTCTGAACGTAATTATGTTTGAATAAATATTTTTCGTCAGCCTGTAAAATAACTTTTGCTCATGTACTGTCCTTCAAACTAACCAAGATTAACATTTCTTCGGTTACTTGAAACGGGATTGGTTTATTTTACGAATAAATACTACAAGTTTCAATGTTCGAAATGTCAGCACTTTCGTCAAATGCTAGAGAGAGAGAGAGAGAGAAATATCTGAAATGTTGAATTAAATCTCACAGAATTGTGACAATTTCGTTTGAAATATCAGTAATTCGATGACATACTGTTTGCCTAAATAAACTAACATTAAAAAATAATTTACTTTTATCAGGCATACGATCTTATGCACGGAATAACTTACCTTCACAACAATCGAGCTACCTAATAAAAAATATTTATAATGAGAAACAATACTTGAACAATAATACACAATAGCAGTGACATGTAAGCTAGAAGCTCGCTTTTGAAGAATTGAAGAGAAAATTATTGAATACAAAATTGGCGAAATTCTATTTTGAAAATTGTATGTTATTTTGATTTGGGATTGAATATTTTCATTTTTTATTTTTAGAGACTAACTTTTAAATCAACTGAAACATAGTCTTCAGTTAAATTTCTTAAATTTTTGTTTTATTTTAAAGTAATCGGAGAAAACAACTATTATTATATTCATTTAAAATATTTTATGCTAGGTAAATGGATTGTTAAGTTTTTCAATTCACCCGTCTGACAAAATTAAATCTTTCAGTAAATCTGAATTTAAATTTCAGTTAAAAACTTATTGTAACATTTCATAATTAGTTGCATTTTATTTTTTTTTTAAAGAAAAATGTAATAATTGTTATTTTAGAAGTTGCAATTTCTTTTGAAAAAAAATTTTTTTTTAAAGAAAAAGCATGAAACCCTTAAAAAAATCTCTCTAATGAATGAAATATTATTCACTATACATGTGCAGGCTTCCACCATCCCCCGCTGGGTTTTGATTTATATCTTCCACGCGCGCACACACACGTTGATATTTAATTTTTAAAACATTCTTTCCTTGGAGCTAATTTTTGCTCACTTAAAATTGTGTTTAAATTTAGTCCTCATTCCTTTTTTTTTTCCATTGGGTTGTAATATTTTTCAACTCGCCCGTACAACGGGTACACCAGCTAGTTATTTATTTAAAGAAATGTAATATTATCATATAAAATTGATAAAATTTGCTATGATACTTAAAAGAAATTAAAATTAGCCTCCAATATTATTGAATTTTAATTTCCATTAAGAGCTTAATATAACATTTTATAATTAGTTACAACTTCATTAAAAATGTAACAATTATCATTTCGTAATTTTTAGTTATTATTTTCGTAATTTTCGTAATTACTTTTTTAAGAAATTGAGTTAATATAGATAAATACACGTTTAGTATGAGAAACATTATCTTGTAAGTTATTATTTCTGCCATTAAAAATGGAAGCTTTTGAAGATTTAATTTTTTTCAACTTCGATATTAATTTAACATAATTATTACAATTACAATTTTCCGAATTATGTTATTCTGAATGTAGAAAATGCTTGAGCGTTGAAAAAAAAACGATAAAAAAAAAAAAAAAAAAAAAAAACACTGAAAGATGAATCCATCATCTTATTTTTTTTTTACTGATTTTGATGCAATTTTTAATTTTTGATAGTATTTATAAAGGTAATAATCTCTCACTACACTCTCGCTGTTCATTATCCTTCTACGTAACAGAAAGATATGATTATATTTGCCTCCCCCCATCCATTAATACGGCGAAATAATCCGATTGACAAAAAATAATTTGAAAAACCATGGAAATTATTTTTTAAAAAACAGATTGTGAATTAAATCATTTTAATATTATTGTTTGTTTGGTATTTATTTATTGTTTCCAAAATACTTATGCATCCCAACAGCAAAAAAGAAAATTTTCATCATAGATAAGTCGTGGCTCCATCTATCCACTCCATCTTTAACTATTTAAGTCAGTTTAATTTATATTCAAGACTAAATATCGTGTCGCCATCTGTTGCTGAAAATGATTGCAAGTTCTAATTTAGAAATTTCTATAGTTTCAAATGTACACTGAATAACAATATTGTCTTGCTTCATATTCCCCGGAATCCAATCAATTAGCAGTACGATTTTTTAGCTAGGTTAAATGATATTAGTTTCAAATTTGAAATAGTCTGTTTATTTTTCTATCATTTCATTTAATGTTGATAATGACGTATTAGCTTTTAAATATGTCACATAATGTGTAAAATACAGTTTTTAATTACTAAATTATAATAACCATATTGACTATATTGTAATTGCAATTTTATATAATTCAAAATTTTTATAGTTGCTGATTAATCGTTTATATAAAACTAAAAACCCTAAAAATTCTGTTAAATATTTTGCAAAATATCCCTTTTACAGTCTCTTATCAATGAAAGAAATATATTTTTCATTTTATTAAAATTTACTACATATCATATTTTTTGCAATATTTGAATACATGTTACGTTAGATAATATTCAGTATTCTTTCGAACCATACTTGAATTTATAAATCTGAAAAGAAATTTTAAATCGTGGCATATTAACTTAAGTAAAAAAAATATTTCAAAATATTTTACAGGAACACTTTGAAATGCTTCTACTTTATTCATAATATTTTTAGAGTTATATTCTTCGATTGAATTTTTCTTTATTATTATTTTCTTTTTTCACGACACTACATTTTTATTTAAATATTACAAATCTAAATCTTTACTTTTTTTTTTATCGATTTTTAAACAACAACAAAAAAAAGTAATTACATTTAATTTCTTTATCAATCCATTTTTCTCTCAAATGTTTCATTTCAAAAAATAATTACTGCTAAGAAAGGTCTTGGCGTCATCAACGTAATTTTTCTTGGAGAAACTTGGCAGCATTTGAATAAAACATTGTGTCCTTCCGGTGTGTGTCTCTACTATTTTAAAATCAATCTTTCGAGGAATGTTCCCTTCCGACTGAAACACAAAATCTCTCAGTGGCTGCCAGTATAACTAAAAGTCTCTTTGGCGTCATAAAATCTGTTCATCTTTCACATTCTCGTTCCGTTCAAACACTTCTGATAAAATAGACGCTATGAAACACTCCTGTGTTCACGAACTATTTTGACAATGATCGCACATGTATAAAAAGCATGCCTTCAACTCTACGAATCTCCGCACATCTACCTATTTATCAATAAACAAGCTGTCAGCTGTGACACGCGCGTGTTTTCAGCAAAGCCCCCTTTCATTTAGTGGACTATTTATACCCCGCTATTCATATCACTCCAAAATTTCTGAGTGTACATGAAATTACTGACAATGTAGGTTAAGTTAACAGATGCGCTGATTTATTTACGTTAAGCCCGTAATGGATTTAAAGCGCCACGCCATAGCTGAGATTTTGCACAAAGCGTGGGTGTTTCTTTCAAACACTTATGGGAGATCGTATTTTTAGAGGAACAAGCTCAGGATATATAATGGGTGTGTCCTGAAAAGCGTCAGGAACAAAGAGACACATGTCCTTACTGACCTCAATATACGACAGGCAAAATGCCAAACAGAGAGAAGATATTGATTAGTTACAGATTTCGCCTGGTTAAAACATATATGTTTTAAAAGTTACCGTAGCAAATTATGGTCGACTTAACATTTAAGTCTGGTTAGAAAATTTAGGATAGATTATTAGGTTTTGTTTTGTGTGGAACGACTACCAAATGTTTGATTTAGTGGCGTTGAAGAAGTGAGTGATTTGAATTTGATTCAGTAAAATTGCAATAAAGAAATCAAGAATAAAATTATTTTTACAAGCATTCGAATAAGAATGAGTGGAAACTTGAATTATTTTTTGTTTAATTACGGTCTCATGTAACTTAAAAGAATTGTGTGTATGTTATTTTGTTCGAATAAAGAAAATTGCTCCGAATATACATTATTGGTACTGTGTACGTGAGTAAGCAGGATTAATACTATATGTTTATATTGAAATCAATCACATGTGTGAAAAATCACATATTTCCTTTCGTACACATTTAAAAAAAATAGTAATATGTTTTTTAAAAAAATTGAAATTGGCTTTGTTTTTATTTTAACATTTCCTAACGTTTTTTTTTTTTTTTCTTTTCTTTTAAATATTTTTAAAAAATGTATTCGGATTATAAAGCCATCCCCTTTAGTAGTAAGCTGATTCGGCGAGGAAAGTTTCGACTTTTTATATAAAGAGCTTCCCAATTTATATCACCTATTCACCAAAATTAATATCAGTTAGCGTAAAATACGAGTTCTTCCAAACCCTAAGCTCCACAGAAGCAATTACTACCAAGAAAAGAAAATAACTTCTTGAAATTCTTAATGCAATTTTATTCCTGCAAGCAAAACATTCTAAAGTACAAAAACGTTGCCAAAGCTAACTACATGAAAAAAAAATAGAAATAATAATCAATTATTAAATTCTCTCTCTCTCTCTCTCTTTATATATATATATATATATATATATATATATAAATTATTAAAGTAAACAGTAATATTCTGTTCGGATATTAAAATAAAAGCAGAAGATAAAATATTATAGAAGCAAATATTAGCAACGTAAATATACCTTAAGTGAACTAAATGTAATTATTATAATCAAAATGTAATATAATGTCAATTTTTTGAACCTAATATCATGTTTCCTTTATCTTATGTCCACGCATTTTTGTTGACGCCATTTCCTCAAACAACATGTTAGCCTATATTAAAAGACACAAATAGCTAAATGAGATCTAAATACCATTTTAAGTAATTTTTCAGTCAAAATTATTTTCAAAATTTTCGATATGTGTACATCCCGGGTAACGTTGATATTTCAGTAAAATTTAAAAACGAAATTTATACAACTTTATAAGCAAAAGCTTTGTTCAATGAATTTTATTCATTTATAATTTTCAAAATATTACGATTTTAAAAAAGCAACGGCATGTTTGTTGCATGTGATTAAGTGTTTGTGAAACAATTCAATTCGTTTATTTTGTGAAATAAACTTCCAATCTCATATAAATATGTAAATTTATTAACTTCTTAAAAGGAATGGATAAGCCTCAATTTCATACTAAAAATTAATCATTTTCAAACCGAGTAAAATTCTTAGAGATAAAAAATAAATCTCTAATCAATAAACGCAAATTCTTATGGAGTTTTGTACATATGTTTCGACTATTTATTTAAATATCAATATTATTTATAATATATTTAATATATGTTTAATTTAATTTTCATAAATGTATAACAATAGTTTCCGGTGAGAATTTCCCCCGGAAATTCGTGACAATCCAAACAATGTTATTTACTAAAATTAGAGAATGGTGTTTGCACAAAAATCAATTACGAGAACATAACTTTTAATGTATTAAATGAAACAACACAAAAAGAAGAGAGAGCCAGACATTTTTAAAGTACAGAATTTACATAGAAATTTATTCAATCAATTCTGAAATATATATATTCTTCCATACATATATATAATACATCAAAAAGTGCCTCCATAACGGAGCTTTGATAGCTAGCTGTAAGCTCGGCAGCGCAATGAAATACCACGAGAAAAAAAAAAATAATAAATCTCTACGAACACTTTGAAGCTACCTCAGGCTTCATGAAGGAATGTTGGCAAACAGTTTACTACTACACCAATGAAGTAGAAAGATACTACATTACAGATGGAAAAAAAGTATCGAACATAAAAACAAATCTCTCACAATGGTTAAACAATAAATTATCGAATCACACAAAAGGACAGGACTGCATGGAATGAAAATAAAAATATACAAATTTATTCGAAAAATTCTCATTTTTTATTTTTTGAGAGAATTATTTGAGTCAGGATTTAGGGTCAGAGACAATACATTTTTACCCCTCTAATTTTAAAGTTTTCAATCTGATCGTTGTGTGTGGTGTTATATCAATAATTAAAATTCCGTTGATATTTTAAATAATATCTTATGACACATTTTAATTGACTCATCCGTCACGTTTTATGTAAGAAATTCATAAAGAAAACACTCAGCACAGTAATTCATTTCGACATATTTCGAAATAATCAACACACAAAACTTTCCGTGTTATTGAATTTCATTCCACAATCATTAGAAGTACGAATACATTATACTAAAAACTGCGTTAAGTGTCATTAATATTTGATTACACTGCTGAAGAAAAGTTCATTTTCATCAAAATCAGGAAAAATAAAAATAAAAAAGGGTTAAAAGGACGGCTTTATCATTGCTTAAAATTTATTTTATTGTTTTAATGGAAAACTCATTCGATTTTTGAAATTATCTTTAATGTCAGTAAGCCTAAAGATTAAAACAAGATTTTTTAATTCAACATCTTAAAATTGCAGCGAAAGAAACTTTTCATAACATAACATCACATAATTTAGAGTATGTTTTTATAAAATAATTTATGATAATATACTAGTGAGGATTAATTTACCAATCAAAAATTATTCAGGGATTTATACAGTTTTTAATCATACGTTCACAGATAATCAATGGTTTATTTATTTTGCGTTAAATTCAATTTAACAATCGACACTTATCATTATAGCATTGGATTAAAATTATGCATGTGTGGTTTAAAAGTATAATTTTTTACAAATTTTCTACAATTTATTCAATATTGTTAAATAAAGAGATCTAAAAAAACATATTTTTATATAGCAATGAAATATTTTGATTTATCAATTTTTATATAGTTAGAAATTCGAATAATACAGAAAGTTTTTTCTTTAATTTTTCAATTAAAAGGTTCAAAAAAGTATAATTCTTATATTTTTCTTATCATACAAAAATGGTTTCTATTATGGCGATGACTCTGAAGCACTGATTCTCTAACGTTTGAACCACTCCCTAAGATTCGAGTGAAAAGTTGAAAATTAAGATTCTAGAAATCTTTCTATCTTTCAAAAGATCCAAAATACAATAAACTGCACAAAATTCCACTTCAAAAGCTAAAATACATGTTTTTTTCTCTGACTCTCAGTTTGAAAAACTAAAATTCATTACGAAATCTTCAAAAGATTCAAATCCAATAAATCCCCAAAGAATACGAAGGAAAAGTATTTTGAGTGGAAATTTTGCTGTTTCTCTCTCAAACATACCCGTAAGATGCATTTTAAGTGACATTTTTTACCCTTTGGTGGCTTAACAAGTGCTTGAATGGTATCGACATGAGCCAATCAAAATGCTGTGACTAACTCCAAATTTGAAATGAATTTCTCAACGCATCATGCAGTCCTGCCAAGTGTATAGCAATACGTACAACAATCAACAGCCATTCGACTAACGCTGTCTTGTATTTCACTACTAAGTGTAAAAGTGTAAACCAGGGCAAGCTTGAAGCGCTCTAACATTTATCTATGGGTATCGTGCGTTCTCTGTAGGATTCGATGGATGGCAAAGGAGCATCGATCGTGAGGACACCGTCCTTGGAGAGGGAGGACTTGATGAGTTCTGGATTGGTGCCCACTGGCAACATGAATTCCCTGTTGTACTCCCGGTAGACGGTCTTGTTTGGAGTTTTTTCTTCGTGTTTGGCGCTCACCTGCAGACACAAGAAAAAGGAAAATTGAATTTCGTGCATTTCATTATTAAGTAAAATCAGTACAAAATACGTTATAACATTGAATAAGTATTATACGAGGAAACAGCATAAAATTTTTCTTATTATATACCAAGAAATTATCGAGATAATTGGATAAAATTTATTTTGCATATTAATTGATCCTTATGTACGTATTGTTGCAAATTACAGCTATTAATATTAATTTCTTTCGTTTCAGGCAGCCGTAGATTGAAGTAAACCGCGGTATAGAAAAACTTCAATTATTAATAAAGGGTATTGTAAAGTTTTAATGATTAATAAAAATAATCGAAATAGAAACTAAAGTTTTATTTATCGTTTTGAAGAATTCTCTTCATAGACACCATTCATAGTTATATATTTCTCCCTGTGTTTCTTGATCTCTTGCTGGCTGCTATTGTATAGCTCAGCAGAATGAAGTCTTTACCTGTTTCATACCGCGGGTTACTCAACCTGCGGCTTCCTGAAACCAAACAAATGAACATGAATAGCTGAAATTTGCTACATTGTGTGCATAAGGTTCAGTCAATGTGTAGAATAGATTTTATTCCGATATATCTTAGTTGTTTCTTAGTACAATAACTAAAATTTTACAATGTTCCCTCGTAAGTGGGTTAGTATTTTCTGGAAATGTTGAAAAAATCCCCTCGTAGCTTCAACTTTACATAATTCAATAACGTTTCTACATATGAAGTGTGGCTAAAAAACTGGTCTAATACCATACAAACTTTTATTTTATTATTCTTCACAATTTTAACATTATTCCCTTCAATATACTCTCCTCTACGATCCCTACTACCCTACTTATCCTCCCTACTTACGATCCCAGCTTACTTGCTAATTTTCCATTGGTCAAAGCAGTGTTGGAAGTAATTTTCAAAAAACGTGTTAATGTCTGCATCACTTTGTCTTTTACAGTTTTAACTGTATAAAATTTCATTCCTTTCAGAACTGATTTCAATTCGGGGAATAGAAAAAATTCGCATGGCAGACTGAAAAGTTGTCATGATGAAGAGAGAGAATTCAAGAAATTTGTTTTTCGCCGATTCAAACAAAATTTTTCACAATTATTACAAAATCGACTGAACAGACTCATTACGGATTCCTGTGATTTCAACTACTGCACGAATATTCAAACGACGGTCTCTTCGGATCGAAAAATCGAGTTTTTCAAAGTTTACGTTGACGTAGTAGATCGTCCAGGACGTGGGTCATATTCAAACTCTTTTTGCTCCTCTTTGAAACGTTTTAAACTGCTCAAAAACTTTACCTCGCGGTAAATATTCATAACCGTATACTTTTTTTAAACAAATAATAGATTTCTCTGTCGGAATTTCTGAGCTTCATGATAAATTTCGTATTAACACGTTGCCCTTTTCAAATACTTAACATTTTTTACGGGCTGCAGATGCAAGGTCCAATTACGAACAAATGCCACGGACCAACTAAAGAGTATGCGGTGGACTCAGAGGAAGGAAAGGAAAGAGGAGATGTCGCGTTACCTAGTCGTGTGCCATTTGATCCTGATGCGAGCTTTGTTTGTCTGTAAAACGATCAGTCCAGTTTTTTAGCCACTCTTCATAAATGTAATACAAGATTGTTATTTTAATAAGAAAAGTCACCCCACGTAAACAAATCCACAGCTGATATAACTAACAAGTTCCATTTTAAAAACTATTCAAGGGTTACTCTTTTTTATGTAACGACTTCGTAGTTATCTATACTTTCTTACACAGTGCATAATTTTTTTTTGGTAAACACGGATGATGCGCACCCTAAGTGACCTAGTGAGCTTTCCATTTTTTGACCCTCCTCCTCTCGTCAACCAATACTAAACTTTTTCTTTTTTCCTTCGCTTTATATCTGAATCACAAATATATATATTTGTATGCATTTACATGATATGCTTGTTTGCTAATAAATTAATGAGTGTGTGGAACAAAACCAGGTTACAGATGGTCTTTGCTGAAAATGGCCAAAGACAGATGGTCTTTGTTTGCCAAACCCAAACCTACCAATCAGTTTTAGTGAATTAACTTGATAATATCCGAAATAATTAGTACAGTTACTAACACCATTGTAAAACGCACAACTTCTTGCAGCTTAAGAATAAAATGTTTAAAGTTCATTTTCATAATATATAATGGGAAGATTTCAGGACGTGTATAGTAACAGATATTGGATTGCTGGATTACCGAAACGCCAAATTTCAGGGAAATCACTAAGATAACGCATTTAAAAGCAAAATCTATGTATTATGTATAAAATTTAATCAATTCCAAGCATATAAAGAGTCATAAATATGAAAAAACTTGAATTACAAAAAAATATTTTGTTTTGTATTAAGAGTCGACATAATTCCATAGAAGTAGAAGGCATAAAATAAAGTTTGTAAGGCTCAGTGCCTGTGTAAAAAACTCCGTATTATTGGCCAGCTGAAAAGGTTAAAAGCCGAACTATAGATGTAGTAATATATATATATATATATATATACAATAGTGTGCAAAACTTAAGCAACTTTTCAGATTGTGCCGTTATCCCGAAAAAATCAACTGGGTGACATGATAGGCACAATGAAGAACTTAAAGGTTGATGAAAGCATAGTAGCCAAAAAATGAATAGTACGCATACAAAACAAAAACATACGAAACAAAGCTGAAAAATGATTTATTGACAGAATGGCTTCAATAAAAAAAAAAAAAAAAACAATGTCAGGCCATGAGGAATAACAACAAACCAAAGTCCCATACTAAGAGATATGACCTCATATAGCTGCAATGGTTGCGTGACACCGTTTGTTCATACTTAATACCAAATAATCCAGCAATTCTGGAGGAAAGAGTTATCATTCTTAAAGACCATCTGTTTCACGTGTGTTGACGTATTACTTTTCTCCATTTTTCTAAATAAACGCAAGTTTCTTGCTTCAATCGACAATAAAAATGAAATCATGTGATGGAAATAACTGAGGCTTTGACAGCTTTCTAGTGAGTCATGATATTTACTGAAAACAAACCATATTCAATGCTACTGCGCCATCTCTTGGATTTTCGAAAGATTTATTAAACGGCCCTCGAAAGTGTAATCCTTCATAAAAGAATTACAAAGTTAACATAAATCTTCCTTTTTTTTAGTTTGGGCGACAGACGTTTAGAGAAGAATTGCTTGTGAACAACGAAACTAACTGCTGTACATAATACTTAACATAATTCACTTTTATAGATCATGAAACTCTTATTCTTTAGTTATGTCTCAGAACGATGGATAGTTCCGTTTTAAATGCATCCTGAAATTTCAATTCTTGGTTTTAAAGTGAATTGAATTATCAATATTTTTATATATAAATCGAACTTGTATCGACTTATAAAATAATAGTGTTTTCTTTCTTATAGCAGAAAGTAAATCTCTAAACATTCGCTCTTGCATGTTCTGTATCCATTTTAACTTTGATGATACTAAATTTTTTCCTAAATTTGTATTTTGAGGGTTATGTTTGCTTTTTTTTATATGTTTCAGTCTATGACTTTCGTTGCATTCTGTAATCCCTGCCACAAATTATTTAATACTACATTCAATTGTAAAAACATTCCGATGTAAAAGAGATTTACCTTAATAATTTCTTAACAATAAAATCATACATATCAAGAATTCATTAACTTATATCATGGCCAAAGTTCAAATTTCATAACAGTCTCAGTGAAATATTTCGAATCGAATAAAATGCACGACAAAAAGCATATGAAAGAGCTATCCTACCCGTGATGCTTTTCTAACAAAAACCTATTTCCAAAAAACAATTTTACAAAAAAACGCAGAAAAATTTTGGAAAAACAGGAAGAATTCTATTCATTAACAACACTTCTAATCTATTTCAGGAATCAGCGAAGTGGAACTAGACCGAAAAATGTGCAGGTAGGTGAATAAATTTATGAGAGTCGGGCTATTTTCAGATTAGAAAATGCCGGAAGAACTCCAAGGTTGCTAATTAAAGTTGCCAGAATGATCAAAAGCAGATGGCTGTCTAGGAAACGTCGGTAGCCCAGAAATAATTAAAGTTACCTAGGTGAAGTTTAACACACACACAAAAAAAAAAAAAAAAAACACTAAATAAACATTGTGATTCTAAATTTTACCCAAAAAATAAAAAATAGAAACAGTTCAAGGTTTGCCTCAGTTTTTACATTTTACCATAAGGGAAAAAATTGAAACATGGTAGCAATTTGTAAGAAGAAAAGAAAACGTTCAGCAGAAATGAAAATAGATGTAAAAATATTCATCTCGTGCTGCTATATTTTTAGAAGAGTTAAAATAATTCATATATTTTTACGTAGGTAAAAGATCCACTTTTAAAAATTATTATTTATTTTTATTGTATTTTAGAATTTCCAAAATCGAAATAAGATTGTTTCTTTTACAAAAAAAAAAAGTAATTTATGAAGAAGATTTTTTTTATAAGTATCAAATAATATTTTTGGTAAAAGTTACTATTTCATTATAATATAATTTTTTTTTTATATTTTAACATAATATAATATACACTAATGGCAATTAACAATACTATTACACACACACACACATATATATATATATATGCTACTTTTAATAATTTTTTAATTATTATTGCATCTCCAATTTTGCTGGTTGTCTCTTAACATGTTTGTTGGTGTGTAAAGCTCTATTAATAATAATAAAAATATCTATTCACATTCTATCATACAGATCATAATGTAATAAAATATAATGTTCTTCAAAAACGCACGGAGATAAAATTACTAAAATTAGTGAAATGTGTCGTAATATTCTTAAAAAATCGATAGTCTCAATGTTTCAGATTTATAAGAAAAGAAAACTAATTTCCCAGATTTGCAAAGTACAAACTTATACTTAACTTTATTATGTCTACAATTACGTATTCTTTCAGAAATTCACTTTTATATCGATCGACTAATTTGGAAGGATTTATTCTCTTCTATCGATTTGATTTCTTTCTGACATAGTATGTTCATTTCTTGAAACTGTTTATGAAAATATGCTAAGAATGAAAATGAACTGCATTGTTACGAACCTCCAATGTAGCTTCCTTACAACGTTATTCATATACAGGATAAGAGACATTCACAGAGATTTCTTCGGTTACCAAGATAAGCTTAATCAATGACCTCCCAATCGTGGCGAAGAATTTAGTGATTATTTTTGTAACCTGGAGAGAAATTTGGCGATTTTGGTGCAAAATGAAGATTCTCATGAATGCTGGCATTTTTCTAAGCCCTCAATTTGGGACGAAAATAATGGACGTATCCTGAATTTTCCCTGTGATGTCAAAACTGTAAAACTGAATTTTCCCTAAGGCTGGAACAGCTATAAATACGGAGAAGTGCAAATTCTGATTGAATCGATTGGGAAATGGTCGAGCAAAGTTATCGGAACATCGGTCTGAATCTACTGGGATTGTCGGAAGCTATCGCAGTCTGCGCGAAGTATTATTTTGGAGATTTGTCTGTAGTGCGAACTAGTGAACTCGTGAATTGAACATTATTGAAATTGCTGTGACTCTCCTTACAAGAGCGATTTTGTATCTGGATTGCTGATTTGCACAAGTGTTGTTTTTATTCCTATTGTGTGCTAATCTCTGTACAAGTGCTGTGTTCCCTGATTGTGCAGTTTAATCTATCCAAGTTACATACTTGTGTTCGTCTTGTTCTGAGTATTTGTGAATAAAGCGTTATTTGCCACTATCTTTCATGTTGGACTATTTTCACCAATATATCCATGAGATAGAATTTTTGAAACAGTATTTTCTAACAACATTCAAAACGTTTACCAATGTTCTTAGATGCAGTCGAAAGAAAACATTGTCTGCAGGAACTATACTTCCTGTCATAAGGAAAATATCTCCAAGCACTACTGTAGTGTAACACGGAAACTCAAAAACTTGAAATTTTAACTGAAAACTTTAACTTGAAAATACATCATATTCAGATTTTTTTGTTGATTTTTGAACTTCATGAGTTCTTAGTTGCAACTTTCATTTTCTCTTCTGTGTGCTTAATTATTTTTTTTTCTCTCAAACCAAGGCTTACTTCTTTTATATCTTTTAGGCTGAAAAAGTTTGTAAATCAATTAAATCAATATAAAGAGATTGGATTAGTTCTTAACCCATCTCGTGCGAGTTTCTATCTCATTACGAACTGTGGAACAACTTAAGTTGGTTTAAAATAAGCCTAGATAACGTCTGTTTATTTCTTTCAGCAATATACATTCAAAATGATTCATCCGATATCTAAATTCCATATATTCAAAAATAAACGACACAAAATGATCAGTAATGCATGGATACAAAGGAAAACTGTGTGCAAGTTTTTTTATTGTGAATAATAGATGGACCTCGTGTGTTCATCGTGAAGCATTTCACGAAAGCAGTTTTAAAAGCTTTTGCGGAGCTACCTCATAGTTAGAACGGTCACAGTGGACCAGATAACTTTTTTTTGATGATACACAGCTGGCCACCAAAATCACCTGATATGGCTTCATGTAACTTCTTCTTTTGGAGGTTTATAAAAGATAAAATGTATGCGCTACCATTACAACAAATTTATGTGAACTTAAACAACAGATTTCTGCTGCTATACAATCAATTACCACTGACACTTTACAACGTGTTTGGCAGGAATTTACATATCGAATCGGCACTATACGTCAAAACTAAAAGAAATTATATCGAACACTTGTAAAGTAAACTTCCATATTTTCCCTTTTCATTCGGGTATTACTTATCATTCTGAGTCGTTTATTTATGAAAATATAGCATTTTGAAATCGAATGAAACATTTTGAATAACCCTGTGTATCACTTTTGAAATTCTTAAAATCTGACCCAGTTCAGAAATAGAAACACATTCAAATAAAAAATAATAATTGTGCATTCTAACCATATTAAAGTTTGATATATAAATCCACCTGACATACATAATAGTAATATAAGGTTGACTTTAAAGAGAAATAACAGCTCAATAGATATTTTGAGAGGATGTAGTTAAGAATGTACCTTAAAGAATGCTCTAACTGGAGAGCAAAAGCTACCTAGGTAAAACAATAATACAAACCACTTGAAACATCCTCTGTTCAGATCAATCAGAGATAAATAAAAACACATTGAAGAAAATATGGAAATATTTTTACAATAAGTTAGATTTCATTCAACATATCTCGTTTAATTGTACAAAAAAGCCATAGATTCTCCAATTCTTATCGTATCTAGTCCATAGAGATATAAAAGTTTGAAACTGATCAATTTCTTAAAATTTTGCCAAACTCCATTTAGTGTAAGATACAATACATAGATTTAAAACAATGATGAACTTATAATGAGGCATTATCGCCATTTCCCCTTCAACTTATACTTTGGAGCTTTCACATGATGTTATTTGAATTGAAAACTTCTCTCAACAGATGAAACATGACTTGTGTAGATTAGTTTATAATTAATCAAGTGTAGGGAATGGGTTTCATGAATTGCAATTTTGAGGAGCGAAGAATTTAATATTGAGGTTAGTTAGTGATTTGAGAGAGTAAGTGGATGCTACAAACAAATGAATATTGGCAGCATTGACAAGTGTGAGGACTAATCGGATCACTACCAGGAAAGAGCTGCAGAGGGTCAGTAACTTGGACCTTCATTTCTAAGTCGACCAAGGACTCAGACTCGAATTATAAGCTTCAGTTAAGTGCAAAATTATAACATTCATCTTTAGATTGGGGTTTGATGCGTATAAGGAATTATCGAGACGTGTAGTAGGTTAAGAATTGACTTTTGAATAATCAAAAGATTCGAATAAAGCCATTTTATTTCATTTATTCTTAACTGTATTAATTAGGAACTGTGTTAATTCGTGACTCTTACATCTTTGGAATGGAAAGAAAAGGAAGAAATTCCAGATTGTTAGATACTTATAAAAAG
This sequence comes from Nephila pilipes, assembly GCA_019974015.1. Lineage (NCBI taxonomy): Eukaryota > Metazoa > Arthropoda > Arachnida > Araneae > Nephilidae > Nephila > Nephila pilipes. Next base: position 46,467 of record BMAW01025364.1, read on the forward strand.
GCATGCTACCATTCATTAAAACCAAATACCATCCATCAACAATTAACTTTTAATTGCAAAAAAATTGCTTACTTTTAGCTTGTTATCGATTGTCTTGACAAGTATCTCTTCTGGTGCATAATCACTAACATCAAATCTCAGCTTTAAACTTTTACCATCATCTCCGTTTTGGATGAGGGGAGAGTTGAAGTCGTCCATCCATGAACTGTGGTCCACGGACTTATGACTGGAGGTAGACTCTTCCGTGGTGGACATGCGGAGTGAGGCACTCGATTTGAAGGACCCTCGATCCTGTTCTTGCAGCTTAGCCCTGAGTTTGGCCATTTCTTCTTCCATTTTTTTCATCTCCGCCTCGAAACGACCGCGTACGGACTGGAATTCTTCATCCAAGACATGGAAGTCGGACTTTTGAATGGGAACTTTGCGTTCGGGTGCCATCATTCAGAGGCTTGAGGCTGTAAATAGAAAATGGTATAAATTAAGATAACAAAGGGAAAGTTGCACACATTATTATTATGTCCACGATATCCCTCACTTGCTAACTAGTACTCAAGAATGTCCTTTCAGGCCCACGATTATTTTACAGCCAAATGCACCCTTAATATTCAACCACATTCAGATAACGAGATGGACACCTCAGCAGGTACCCTTTTTCCATATTCACGCGACTCCAAAGACACATTACTCTTGTCTCTTTTTGATACCCTCCATTACTCACGCTCGCCCGCTAGAATGTTTCACCAAGTCGTAAGAAATAGCTTCCCGCTAATGTGTACGCATTCAAATCATTTAGTTAAGAATCATTGGAATTTAAATTAGTTAGAAGATATCTGGCAGTTTTAATTTGATAAATCTGAAGAATGACAGACTAATTCTCTACACTAAGAGTTTAGATCCTCTAAATTCTTGTGTAGAGGATTGAAAATTCTTTAGTTAAGAATCACTAAAATTTCAGTTAGAACAGGGGTGGCCAGCCTTTTGGATATCATACTCCAATTTTTTGATACACGAGTTCAGATGCGCCATATAACTCGAGCTCTGTTTATATCCTTACGTTCATAGTTATGTGATTGAGATTATTTATTAATGTTGCACTAATAAGCAACACGAAAGCTACTGGCTATGGACTTTGTTATTTTGAAACTCGGTCAAGTGAAGAGCACCACACCTGAACTAATACCCCCTCTCCACGGAGGACTCTCCAAAGGGAAGATTTGTTACTCTGACAGATTTAAAGTGCATCAGCCCCGCTACATGGTGGTTTCATAGGTGGCATCAGGGCTAGAAAACCTACAACTCTACGAAAACAACCCCAGCCACAACCATGATCACTAGATCACCGCTGCTTCTACGTTCATGGTTAAGGGTTGGTAAATTGAGATAAGAATAGAATCTACTTCGCTTAGGGAAGTAAAAGGAATAGCTTAATTACGAAGTTACATTAACTACGTGTAATTTATGCCAGTTTAATGAAGCCCCAATCTACAATAATCAGGTATGATTTTCTGTGCGAAAGGGTGGTCGCTTGGCAGAGAGTCTCGTTTGGTGAAGATAACTTTGAACTCTCACAAAAACTCTGTTTCAAAACTCGACGCCATAATGGCCCCTTCAGATTTGACTGAAGAACCACTTTTAATAATCAAATACTCCGTGTTTGGCGTATGTGCCACGGTTTGGCCACACCCTATGTAGAAGATACTGGCAGTTTTAATTTTATTCACACTTGAAGGTTAAGTAGATCCTTCCCAAAATGTCAAAACTCTAGTAATCAGTTATGTTCATCCCCTTGGGAACTAAAGTGTGTTTATGCAAATATTTTGACTGGCTGTATTTTGATAAAAAGCAGCTGAAAGCATTTAATTAAAAACTAATTCTATTCTAAAACCTAAGTCATTGAAAACTCTATTAACAATCAATCATTTCATACGAAAACATACCAGCATCTGAATGAGCTAGAGAAGTTAAGATAATAGACAAGTACAAAAGGAAAAGAGAGTACAAAACAGTTTTCTCGCAATACTTTTTATTATCCAATCGTCATGACGTTTCGAGCGAAATTTACATTACCTGGCGTCAGTTACAGAAAATGCCATACACAATTTTTAACTAAATTTTTTCCTGCGATTGTGATTCGTCTTAGGAATCCATGAATTTTCTTAATATATATGAATTATATTGTTTTAAGCACACTTTTATTATTTTTATAATACATTTTTATATATTAAATTTATTACATATAAAATTTAATCATGTTAATCTGCGCGGACTTTTAATTCCTCTTTCTTTGTTATAGGGCAGAGAGGTTGACAAAAAAAAATTAAAAGAGTTAGGACTATTATCTACCATTAACAGCAAATACTTTTAAAGTCTAACTATTTTTCAGCAATCTAGTGCATGTTTGTTAAACATTTTGGGGTGCTTTTTTGATGAGAGAATCTCTATTAAAGTTTCCTTCATTCTTCTTACTAAACGATTTTTTTTTTGCTCCCAGCAAAAAAAATCAGTATTTCCTTTTAAAGTCAACGCAATATAAACTGGCGTCGAAATTTTAAATTAAAAAACACTTAACAGCATATTCCATACATTATTGAAACTTAATTATAACAAAATGTTTTTTAAACTTTATTCTCATCCAGTAGAAACAATTATTAAGTTTGATAAAAATGATTTTTTAATAAATTCATCTTTTGTTGATGCTTATATAAAACAATAAATGTGACAACAAATATTTTGAAAGCGCATATTTAGAGTACAACATACACTTGAATACTATTTACTTATTTCCTACTTTATTAAATAAAGCTTTCTTCAAATCTTTAAAATTTCAGCTCCTACACTTTTTGCATAATCAGCTATAAACAATATGATTGTTAAAGTTTTCTTGAAAGCATGATATACTTCAAGCTGAAGAATTTTCTCAATGTCTTACAGTGAAAATAATAATAAAATAATAATAAAACGATATAAAAGTAAATATTAAATTACAAAAGAAATATTAATATTCCCTTAAGAATATAAAACTTTATCTGGAATAAAATATTATTCGGTTTCTGTAATAAATGGACTTTCACCTTGAATAGTGTTTATTTTATGTTACATTATGAAAGTTATAATTCAGGAAAGGGAGGAGTCAGCTCAAGTCCTCGTGACTTGATCGAGGTTCAAAATTTTGAGGTCCACCATCAATAGCCCTCGTGTTACTTTTTAGTGTGACGTTAATAAGCGATCAATCAAGCAAAAACTGATTATAAATTTTATGGCAAGTATAGTAATTTTCGATGAGCAGTAGTAAGTTGGTCATTTTTTTCCTATGTAAATAAACTTTAACACTCAGAAGAAATACATACTACAAAGAAAGTTTTTCAAGGTCATAAATTATTTAATTCTGCGAAAAGATGTTTTTATACTTTTGTAATTTCCAATATAATTTCATTGAAATTTTTTTATTAAATAAAACAAATGATGGTACGTAATAATCAAACTGATCAAATTATGAAGCATAATTATCTCGCAACATTTGGCATAATTTAAAGACACATATGTTAGAATATGTATTATCAGAAGTTCTCCCATTTAATATTAACATTAAAAACCGTATTTTAGAAGTGCATTAGATTTTTAAAAGGGGTATTATGGATATATGGCCCTGATCGAAGGAAACGCTCAAAAAAAAAAAAAAAAAAGATGAAACAACTTTTGTTCTAAAAATATAACGACAGCATGTAGGAATTGTATCAAGCAAATGCATACCCAAAAGAATACATTTCTATAAACCCCAAATTTGACCTGACAAAGCATGATCCCAACCTGGTAAACATTTTAACATATATTCGTGCTTCGTGCAAACTGAAACAGATTACAAAAGCGATGAACACAGAAAGCGGATTTTTTTTTTTTTTGTTTATTGTTTTTGTTTACATTTTTTTCCACCCTAAAGTTTGGACAACAATACCCACGTGACCAAACAGCCAGGACGAGAAACGAGTTCCTACACGTGACTGCCCATCCTCCGTCTCTTCAAAAACACATCCGCGGTCCGACTTTTGCAAGGTCAGGTCTTAATTTTCTGGTCAGCACAGCGATTAGAGCCTCCGGTGGGAGTGGTGGGGGAGAGGATGAATAGCATTCAATTGTGGTGCTGAGTTATCAGCGACGATGATTTTGTGGAAAACTTTCCTTCTTTTTTCGTTTTCCTTGATACAGCAGTTTTTGATCAGGTTTGCAATAGCATCTTGATTTTTTATAGAAGCCTGGGATGTGTGAGCGTTTTGGGAGATATGATACGGCGGAAATAACAGAATAGAATTCTTTTCAACTTTTGAAATAAAGATAAAAATAAAAGGGGGGTTATTTTATGAACAGAGAATTTGCAGTATTTTCGATTTCTATCAGTTTACTTTTACTTTTTTCTTTCCTTTTTTTTTCATACTCACATCTCTCTCTATCTCCTTCAATATATATATATATATATATATATATCATTTAGGCCTTCTTTCTATTACAGCAGGTATAAGAAGCTTTTGGGAATGACAAGAGCTTGTAGCTAATAACGATTTTGGTCTCAGAAAAATCTTTAACGCTTTTTCTCATATTTCTTCCTTTTTAGTGTAATAAAAGCAAGAAATAAAGAAATCAGCAGACAGTGAATTTCATCATATTACCCGATAGAGGATTTAACATTTAAATAATAAAAGAAGGAAAATGTAAATAAAAATAACCATTAATTTCAATGTGCTTCATAAGGTTACAAACACACACACACACACACACACACACACATATATATATATATATATATATATATAATATTCTGCGTAATAAACTTTTTAAAAAAGGGAATTTGAGACAGAAATATCGATTCATCAACTGTTCACACCATTTATTGATATTATAATTTCGAATGCAATCATTAAAAGGAATCAAAGTACGCGTAGGATTTTAAAACAGAATGATTGTATCTTTCATCAATGGACAATTAAAATATTACAGATTCCACCAGCTCAATGTTATAATTATATATATATATATATATATATATATATATATATATATATATATATA
>BMAW01025364.1:51537-117890 GCA_019974015.1 Nephila pilipes
ATATATATATATATATATATATATATATATATATATATATATATATAGTAATTTTTAAGTTGTAATTAAAACTGTAATATAAAACGAAATATAATCTTTTACATTCTTTTTTAATTCTTTGATCCTTCCTCCACAACTAGGACAGCTTCTGAGAAATGACATTTGTGCTCAAAAAAATAATTATTTTAGGTTAAACTCGTATTTCTCTTTTCTTTACTTTTTTAATTCCAATTTCTATCTCACGTGCATCATTTTTCATATTGTTCTACTTTTTATGATTCAAATTTGAACTTTCGTCTGCGACTTATTTTCGACTGCCACATTATCGACTCCTTTTTCGTAAGTAAGTAAAAAAAAAAATCTGAAATTAATGGAACTCTAAATATTTTCAGCTGAAATGTATTAGATAAGACAATTATAAGTCGATTCAAATATAAAAGTCTATTCATGTAGAACTGGAGAGTGGTATTTCGGGTCCCCCCCCCCCCAAATTCTATCCAAAATTGAAATCCAGTATATAAGCCACAGTGAAAATTTTTCAAGCAGCTCTCATTGTTAATTTTAGGTGTGCATTATTCACCGTAATCTGTTCTTTTTAGAGAACGATTTTACTTTTTTGGTTAACCAGTGCAAATTTTACTAACACCAGACTTTTCGTTCTGACGATGAATCAACTTACAAGTAATATAAACACTTTCGAAAATAAAACAACTCATCTTCATAAAAAGAATAATCCCTTCCTTTAGAAATATTTTCTTCATTACGTTTTGGTACAGATGCTAAAGAGATAAAAGCGTGATATATTTGGCAATTTATTGCTTGCGCGCGGCTAACGGAAAAATATCTACGTTTTAAGCCACGTGCACCATATCGACTCCTTTTTCGTAAGTAAGTAAAAAAAAAAATCTGAAATTAATGGAACTCAAAATATTTTTACCTGAAATGTATTAGATAAGACAATTATAAGTCGATTCAAATATAAAGTCTATTCATGTAGAACTGAATAGACTTTTATATTTGATCCGGATCTTGAAACTTCAAGATCCGCGTATATAAGTTGTTCGTATAATTTAGCTTTAAATAAGTTCCGAAAATGGTCAAATTACATACGAAAATACGTGAAATATACGGATATCTATTCCACTTTTAAGTATACTGTTTTTCTCTTTGGAGTCACACGTGTTATAGTAATATAACGATCCTCTTTAAATTGCTGAATTAAAAAAATTATTTCGGGGAACCCCTTCTCCCGAGCTTATAAGCGTGCTATTTCTCTGTTGACACTAGCTGTGTGAGCCACGCACCTCGTACGTTTTTTTAGACATGGCTAGAGAAACATAAAAGCATTAAATCCAGAATTACTCCGTAAAATAAAACATTCATAACATAACAGGGTTACCATATTGTTTAGAATAAATTATCAAATATTACATCCTGTACATGGTCATATTTGTGATAAAAGACAAGCGTTTAAATTTAAAAATAATTTAAATTTCATATTGGAACTGTAATATATTCACATTTCTTCACATAAAAATATTATTTTGAACTTCGGAATGATTTGTTAACTACTTATAATTACGGTGTCTCAGAAACATTACGAAATTCACAGGAAATTATTTGGAGTGGGATTGTCCTACAGATTTTTTTTTAAAAAAAGATCATTCATCATAATATGAATGGTAGTGCTATATGATATCGTTTTTAATATTTCTTTTGATGAGTCTTATGTGTGATTCTTGAAGATACTAAGATCTTAATTTTTGAATTTTAAATTTGATATCTTAATTTTATATTTTGACAACTTTTTTACCAAGATCTTATTGATTAAATTATCAAAAAAAAAAATTAATGATTTTTGATATTCACATCCTGCAAAAATGAAAATTTCTTGTGAAGTTTTTTCGGCTTGCGAGATCTTTTGGAACTTGAAATCTTATCATAAAAACTATTAACTTTATAGAGTATTGTAAAGATTACGCGTTTTCAAATCTATTAATTTAAAAAAAAAAAACTCCACCACACATTAATACTAAGGTTACCAAGACAGTTAGTAAGTAGTCCAGCTGTGAAGAATTTTATGAATATGAACAGATTCATATTTTATTCAGTATGTTAAAAAACATTTTTTTTTTTTTAATTTCTTCGACTAAAATTGATTATTAATGTTCTGTAATATTTCTTTTTCGAATATTCGCTTTTGATTGGAATTTATTTTTGTTGATATACTTTTAAACGCTCTTGTTGAAAACTTTTCATGAAAACTATACTTAACGTAATCGTTATTGATATTCAGATCAATTTAGTAACATCACAAATTTTGGGAGATTCTGATTTAACTGGAAACTTGACATTTCGCTCTTTATATCTTTATCGCTTGTTAACATGTATTTCATATGATTTATGATTTACTTCTTAACGAGTATAATTGAAATTTCACAACTAGTTTAAAGTGATATCAATAGTTTTGCAAATATGGATTTAGGTACGTTTTTATTCTAAATTTTTGTGATTGGAAAATTTTGATTTAAATGCTTGTAATTAAAAAAAATGTATCTTTTTTTTTTTTTGTACATTTTACTTTCATTTACTTTTGACAGTGATCCAATTTTCGTCCAGAAAAATGCACTGGGGGAGTGTGGGTACCATAGAACATGTTTAACCCCAAAATTAAGTCCACTGTCTGAATGTGCATGCCTTGTTTTGCAGGGTATTAAATTATTTATTCATTTTTCTATAAATGAATGTTCCTTTTCTTTTGTTTTATATTTTTCTTTGTTACCTGTTCTCTCCGTTAATTGTGTTGTTTCATTATTAATTTATTTTTAACTTACACATACATATGTAATTTTAAAAACTCTCCTAGTAGTTATTATTTAATTATGTAATGGCGTCCTTTAACTAAATGGTGTAAATATAATAATTATTATGCGAGTATTAGCAATGTATTTAATTATATTTTTTCTCTTCTCTGTCATCATTAACGATAGAGAGGGAGTTAAATTTTATAAAATATATAATACTCTTTAAGCCCATCGCACGAAGACAAAATCAAAGAATATTTTATTCATTAAAAAGATACTTTAAACATCAGTTTTAAACAGTAAACTTATAAATTACTTTATCAATAATTTTAGAAATAACAAATAGATTTAAGTTTCAACAGTAACCTTTTCTCATGAGAAAAAAGGAAATACATCAGAAAACAAATTTCAAGGTGTAATTGTTTTCCTGAACGATTAAAAAAACGGCCGCAAAATGTTGTTGAGAAATTTTAAGACATGCTTATTGATGTTAAAGATTTCAAAAGCTATAAAAACGAGATTAAATTTATTTAATATTATAAGAGAAAAAAAATATTTTGCCATGTAATACGCCTCCGGAAATAATTGAATAAATACTAACATCATTAATAGGTATCAACAAAAACAGAAATCCGCATTTTCATTAAAGAATAATTATCGAATACGAAACAGAAAAAGGGTAAAGAAATAAAAGAAAAACGATCGCATAGATTACAACATGAAACAAAAGATCAGATAAATAAATTTAGAAAAAAGAACTAAACGGCTTTATATCTCAGCAAATGCATTCCTCCCATCCATTTCGTCTACTAGATAAACACTAAAGCTTTTACCGACAGATTAATGAAACGTTTTTGCATATGAACCTTATCTACCGCTCTCGCTACCGGAAGCAAATATCTGCAAGTCTTACTCATTACGGGGAACTCTAATTAATGATGAAACTTTAAGTGAAGAAAAAAAACCACTCATATACATTAACTATATGCATGATTCCCCGTACGTGAACCTTTGAAATAGCACACACCGGATACGAAATTTTACTCCTGCTTTTGCCGCTACACCTAATTGGGTTTTACGCGAGGGATTCCAATTTGTTATGAATGAGATATGTATACATTCAACTCGGTATGCACGACTCCGTTAGGAAAAAAACCAAATTAAATTCTGTTCCTAAATAATCTGACACGTCGTTAAGTATGAGATTTATTGGACAACGAAAGCAGTAATTCGATTGCAATGACCTCTTGATCTAACGGATTATTCCAGGCTTGACGAAATTTGCACTAATCTAAATTCTACTTTTAAGCTGTCCTCGCCTAATGGGTGCACAATATATTTAGACATAGATAAGCTTCTCTTCCTTCAGTCGCAAATTACTGTTACATTTTTGTTAATTCGAGTGGGTCGAAGATAGATATTTTACTTTTAAAACCCAGCCCAAAAATAGTTAATTAAGCAATATTCCTTGCGATCGCGGTAGCCTAGTGGTCTGAGTCGCTGACTCGCTGCCGGTGGTTTTCGTCGAGTCATGGGTTCAATCCCTGATGTCACTAAATATTCGTCGTGTACCGGGGCTGTTGCACATTAAATCTGGTCGAAGTCCCTAGTCCTCCTACAGGCATGGTGTAGAAGTTAGGAGGAGGAGGTGCATGTTCAGATGTCCTCATCGCTTGACCGAGGTTCAAAATTACGAGGTCCGTCGCCAATGGCCCTCGTGTAGCTCCTCATTGCGATATTAACAAAACAATCGCACAATAATGCGAAACTAATTTTTGACTTAAAGTGTTAAAATATAACAAAAATAGAAAATAGTATTCAGAACAAAATGAATTGCTTCAAATTATATCGTTCCATCACTATATTTTACTGTGTGTAAGGATCCAAATTTCCCATAAATTGAGTTTCAAAAAATAGAAGCTTATGATTGATTGATTGGATGGATTGTCATAGTTTATTAACGTCACACTGAGAAGCAACTCTAGGGGGTTGGCATGAACCTCGCAATTTTGAATCTTGGTCACCATCTTATCTGGCACCTCCCTCTCCAAATTTCCATACCACGCCAATGGGGGACTTTGTACCTCGACCACATTTAATGTACAGCAGCCCCGCAACCCGAAAGGCCTTGAGAGGCATCAGGACTCAAGAACAATGCCGGCCGACCATGATACCACATTTTCCAAATTTACCCAACACGCCAACGCCCGACAGATTTAACTTGAATCAGAGTCCCCGACACCAATAGCCTCGTGTTGCTTCTAAGAGCGACTTTAATACACAATCGATCATTCAATTCAGCAACATTTGGTATCCTTTTGCTGCTGTATCACTCGAACCTGAAAGCAAAACATTTCCTGTGTGCTCCTCTATTTTTCTATTCATATCCATACGACCAATTTAGCAAACATCTGTTTTGAAAAAATAATAATAATAAAAGATATAAAAAAGAGTATACTTGAGACTATGTATATAAAAAAAAACGTCCTTAATCTTCATTCCCATATTAAGATGGACGTTTTCAATAGCGCAAGCTGCCTCACAAAGAACCATCTCTATGAAGCTATCGCAATTGAAAAATTGACCAATTACCTCCTCCCATGATAAATAGTAGCTACAATAACTTTTCTTGATTGATAAGCGTTCTCGGCGACTCGCAATAACAATGCCAAAGAATAACAAAACCTCATCCATCATATGGGATTAGTACAGCAGCACTGGTTGCTATGGCAACCAAGTCTTATCGTGAGGATGGTGGATGCAACACGCCCGGTTTTATTACGTCCTTAACGAAATGAAAGCGAATTGCTAATGCGAAACGATTCATATTATTCGCTCTTGCCTAATGAGAGAGCTTTTTTAATGGTGATATTCAGTTAGGTCTTCTGAAATTTCAGCGTTTGTATAGAGGAAATGTTTATTGTGGTTGACTGATTGAGATTATCAATACCATTTAAGCTATGAATTAAATAAATTTATCTAGTTTTATAAAGTTATTTTAACAAATTTTTGGTTTGAACAGTTCGGAACTTTAAATGTTTAATAAAATACCAACATCATTCTTTTTCTTCAGGAATAAAGCATTTCCTAATTTAAACTTCTCTTTCATTTTCCTGACGTTTAGCCATCTGCGATTTTTTTATTTTTTTTTTTTATTATTTTTATTTCATTGATTGACACTTTGGTTTTTATGTGCAACAAAGGTTAACCTAGAAAACATTTTTTTAACTTAATAGATATCAAAGTATTTTATCACCTGCAAGAATATTGAGAACACATATTATTATCTACAGCATTGTTCATTTTAGAAAGTAATATTGCACTGTGGTTCTATCTTGAATATATTCCACAAATGATTTTTATAGGACGTGTATGTTTTCCAGGACAAAAGAATATTTCCAAATCGTTTTTATGGTTACTCCTTATTTCATAAATTATTGTTTTCTTTATTACTTAAAAAATACTAAATTCTTTAGCTTCTAAAATATCCTAATTTTTATCGGTAAGGTAAAATTTGTTAGTTTGTTAACTGGCTTTATAAAGCTGTTAAAGTTAAATTACTATAAACCACTTTTCACTTAATATTTCTCAGTTTCAAAAAGAGGAAGGAGCTTCATCGAGATTTTTCATTCAAAAAAATCATAGTTTGCAAAGGTAAATGCACTCGATTATAAGTACTATCAAGAATGTAAGAGGGATATTTAAGTTGATACTTCTTTTCCAATCTCAAATAGACGGGAGGAATTCTTATGATTTTACACTGATTTTTACTATCAGTGAACCTTAGTAGCCGGTTGGCCTGAATTCATGAATCTATTCCATCAAATAACTTCTTGTAGAGTAATGAACCAAATTCGTTAAAATTTAAAGACCATAATGTGAAGATTAGGAAAAGAAATATAAACCGAAATATTCTTTTTTATTTAGCAACTGCGGTAGCCACCTGAATAAGACCGCGAGCTTTATGTCGATAATGCTCATGCCGAGTCGAGAGTTCGAATCCTGATTCTACAAAAGGTCTATTACGCAGGACAATGGAAGCTGCTAACTTTAAATGGAAGAAGACCTCTGTGAAAAATTAATTTAGTACTGAAACGAGCTTATGTAATAACCATCTTTCAGAAAATGAAGTGAAGTGAAATGAGAACTGTGTATATTGATCCAGATAGGTGATTCTGAACGCTGAACTTTTTAATGTTCAGACTTTCCTATAAATTGTGTTTTGTATCTGTAACAAATGCGATTTAAATATACGAAAAGGATTGATTTAAAGACTCAAAAATTACGAGATTAGATGTATATCTTAAGAGAGGGAGGGCTTTATATGCTAATTACTGAACTCCTTCTCTTGACCGCAGTGTGGTAATGGTAGTCCAGTTGCCATGATTGCGTCCGGCGTTGTTTCGTCAAGTCGTGACTTCGAGTCCTCAAGCCATTTAAGACTCGCCGTGTAGTAGGGCTGATGCACATTCAATCTGTCAAAACTCCAAGTTCACTCGTTGACGTGGTGTAGAAATTTGGAGAGTCAACTCCAGTGTCGCCGTTGTCACATGATCGACGTTCAAAATTACGAGGTCCGTCACCAATCGGCCAGTGTTGCTTCTAAAAGCGGTGTTAATAAATAGACACACGATCAACTTCTTGACAGAAATTAAAAACTGCTCAATTCAACTATAGTAGTCCAAAGCGTTGCTCTAATTTTACGTTAATTAAAAAAAAAATTCTAATCATTAGATATCATTGTTACGATTACGGAGACTTTGTGAGTTGTTTTAATTATGAAACATTAATTTAAAATAATTCACAAATGTCTCATATCGAAATGATTAATTATATAGTTTTATCGATTTATTCACTTCAACACACGAACAGATTGGGTAAATATTCCTTAAACCCTTATTCTAGATAGTCTTGGTTCATTGAGTGTATCTACTACGTAAAATAAATTAAACAAAAAATATATTATTTGTTTAGTTTCTGATGATAATGGCACAATTTTTTAAAATATTAGTACAGTAGTTTTATAATTGTTGAGATGAATTTTCCAAAAAGTTAAGAAGTCTCCTAAAAAATACTTCAGTCAATAATTTATTTGAAATCTAAGTTCCATTCTGCATTAACATAACTACAGCATTTTAAGAAATTCAATGAAATTGCGAAATGATATTTTAAATATTTTACAAACATACCATATTTTTTTAATTATTATTTAGAAAATAACAATAAATGAAACAAATTATGAATTTTTGTACGAAATATATTTCTGTAACAATTATATTTCCTAAATTTACTTCAATAACAGCTCTTAAATTTCGGTGTAAAATTCATCTCATTGAATAAGTTCATTGAGTGGTACATTTCAAAGGAAATAAATGGCATAAAAAGGTCATTCATTGGGGAAAAAAACATTATGTCTTCTCTACGAAGCCATAACGATTCAAACAAATTATATTCTATTTCAAACGGATACAATTCTACTTACAACGAATTATAAAAAATCAATTTCCTAAAAGAATAACCAAAATTTGCTTTATATCTCTGTTTCATTTAATAAATTTAGCTGATTAAACAAAGTGCACCTGTCGACCTGTTTATCAATACAGCTGCAATGCAGTAATACATATTTTTGAGGCGTTAGACATGATTTAAATAGCCAGCACACGATTTCGTTGAATAAATAAAGAAAAAGGTGTCAAACCCTCACGAAAGCTTGCCTCTCGAAAATACAATATGAGCTCTCAGTTATCAAAGTAGACGAAGAGGAGGGGAGTAAAGAGTAAGTAAAAATCAACTTTTGCATACTAAACTGCAACTTAAAAGTTTGAAGTGAATCACAGAGACTTTGGGAAAAAAGCCAATGAACATAAAAAAAAAAAAAAAAAAAAAAATTAAAGATAGTTTTGATATCCCATGTTATGATGCCTTCCCACCCCCTCATTTAAGTTACTCCCAGCCCCATTCACCCCTGATTGTGATTCACAGACGTGTGACGTCACCTGGCAATAGGTTACGCTTACGATTTCCTGTTATTGTTGGCTCAAATCCCAAATGAATATTGATTTCTTTCTTCGTTTTCAGTCTACTCACGAATGTTGCAGACGTTTTTAGGAGAGGAATTAATTCAACGTACAAGGAAACCCCATTTTGGGAACAAGGACCCAAATCTTTCTTAGAGAAAGGGGGGCGGATGAGAATGAAACCTAAAATCGAAAGATTGCAGAGACAAAAAGAGGGGAGGAGACTAACTCTTTATTTGAAAAATTTCTTTATGTTCCAAAAACCTCTTGTAAATTGCATAGCATTTCTACAGAAAGACACTTTTGCAAATAGGAATTCTTAATCAGTTTTAAATCTCTGGTACAGAATAAAAAATTATTCCAGTACAAAATTATCTTCATTTAGAATGCATTTTAGACATAAATTTGTTTTTTTTTTAAGTGAAAACTAGATCGATAACTCATATTCTGATAAATAATATTTCTAAACGTATAAATTGTTAATTTTTAAGAGTCTTAGATTTTTAGCTTTATGGAAACATTTTACCTTTTTTCCTACTTGTACTTTAAATATTTTCATATTATGGAGAAAAATATTAGTATTGTTCAAAAAAAGAGCATCTAATTTTTTTTCTGTACACTTTTATAAAGAATCATAGTTTAGGAGAACAGATGTTCTTCTAACTTCAATATGAAGAAACTAATGTCCCCATCGTTAGTAAAAAATATTATAATTATTTCAATTCTATAAGTAAATAATTTATTTCCTTCTTCTATGCGATTGTTTATTTATGTTTTTACAAGTTAAAAATGCAAATATTGCTAATACAAATTTTAAGTTTACTTTTCAAAAATTTCGTATTCAGGGAATGAAAAAAAAAATATTTAACTAGTGTTATTTTAAAGCAAGAAAAATACAGAACACAGTAGAATTGCAGTTTTTGTTTCTATGTAACTCGAAAAACATCCCATAAGAATGAAAAATGTTGCAAACAAATGTCGAAGAAGAAGCTATTTATTCCACTCTTCAACATGCATTCGTGCAACAAAGAAAACTTTAAACAGAAGATTTCCGATTTCTTTCTCTAGTAGTTCTGTTCTATATTACAGAGGGTAAAAAGGAATTGTTCTGTAAAATATCATACGAAAGGAATCTTCTTGGGATAATATTATTTACTAAAATATCCCAATGAATTTAACGGATAAAATACAATTTATCAAAAAATGTGTGTGTGTGTTATTGAAGCAACCATTTTCATGTATTTGAGCTAATTATTAAAGTCTTCAACTATATTTTTAGACAATTATGTACATTATTTTTGATGTTCAACCAATCTTATCAGTCGACAAGATAACCAATTATTTCGTTTCACTTCAATAAACCCATGCTGGCTCATTTCATAAACAGTAACGTTTAACAGTAAACATTTTAAGTGTACCTTAATTTTTTTTTCACTTGAATCTTTCATTGTTTTAGAGATCACGAATGAAAACAAACGTTTTATATTCCTAATTTATGTTAACATTAAAAGATATTTTACCAATGAAGAGCCTCCAATAAATATTTTTTTATTTTGGTTTCGAATTATTTTCTTATTGTACTTAACCGCATATCTACTGGTTCAATAGCTTCCTGTTTCAATTGTGCTTGACTTATAAGATCAATAAATAAAGACGAAATCGCTCCTGTGTCATCCATTGTTTTTATTTATTCAAATAAATCATTAACTAGTAAAAATAGACAATTATATCTAATGCTACTAGTCGTTGTTTTAAGCGTATCGCATTTATAATTGGAATACAATTTTACACTTTTGATTAACTTAATTAGTTGCGAATTACTTTAATGCGATGAATAAATTTCAAAATTTTAAATAGGTACTACTCATGAAATTTGGTAAAATAAATTAATTACAACCGATTATATCATTTTGAATAACTGTGGCCGTGATGATTTTGTCTTCTATATTATTGAAATAGCTGTTCAAAACCAATGACCATCTACAATAAAAAAAAATCAAGAATGCAGCTCATAATTTTCAACTGCATTACGCATCATCTGTTTTGAAAAAATCATAATAAGATCTATTACATAAACTAAAACATTTAAAAACTACTCTTTGTTCCAAACAAAAGCAAAAAAGAAAATGAATTTTCCTTCTTTCAATATCACAAAACAACTCATTTTAAAAGGCATGGTATTCATATTAAATCATAAAGTCTAAATTCTTAATAAATGTTGAGTAAACAGAATCGATGTAAAAATGTTTTGTTGTTATAGATGTAACAAAAAAAAACTAATTATTTTAAATTACATTTCTTACTTCAAAATTAAAGAAGTTTTGCCTACTAGTAAATCTTTTCGTTCAAAAAGAGAAAGAAAAACATAACACTTTGAAAGAGAAGATATTGTTAACTTTTGAGCAGTTATACAACTCAATTGTTATCTATCTATACTTCGAAAATTAATCTACAACGAGTTTACAAAGTGGAATATGAAAACAATCTACAAGAATTTAAAGGAGAAATAGGTTTGAAACCAATTTAATAATAAGTTATGAGAAAATACTGAAATATTTGTAAGTAGTTATTTGCATTTAATATCATAAGTAATATCAACACGGTAATTACAGTAACTTTTGTTCGGTTATATAAACATGATAGATACAAACAGTTATACATAAAAATCATTTAATCAGAACACAAGTTACAATTCAAAAACAAATTATACAGAGATACCTCGGTTAACAGCCATAATAAACGAAATACTCAATTAATGATAAATTTTTATCAGCAATAAATGTCTTGGGTAACTTTATAGGATTTAGTTTATGACATCTTGTCTATTGAGGAAGAAAAATTTAATCAATTACCATTGTTATACTTGTAGGAAAGTGTGCTCTGGATAAATACGCGGTTTTGGTTAACAACGATAACCCTGGAACGAATTATTGTCGTTAAGCAAGGTAGCACTATTCTGAATTTAACATTTATCAATCTCGTTTTCGATTACACATCCATTTCTCTAATATAATTTCATAATTAATTATCCTATTAAATAAAATATAGCATGAACTACTTTTATCATGTTTCCTAGCACAATGTTAATTTAAAGTACCTAACACTCAGAAAATAATTCTCGAGTGAAAAAAAAGAACTAATAGCACGTTCTTCGCATAACGAAAAAAATTCATCGCCACTTTTAAGACTGTCTTCGCTTAGTGTTAAAGAACAGGACCCGAATCTAGAACACTTTTTTCGATAACAAAACACTCTAACGTGAATTTTGTATTTTGACTTAGTTTCTTTTAGGGTGCAGAGTTATATGTAATATTTCTATCTGAATTGGTCTCTTTTTTCTGGTGTAAAATGTCTCCAATACTAAGATGCCAAATGGGTTTTGAAATTTAAGAATTCAAATGAAAAATGGCGCATTTTTGGAATGTTCCTATATTTTAAGAGTACTACATCATAAGTTGATGTTCATGTTACCAGGTCAAAATCTGTTATGATAATTGAAACGATTTTCGATCTGAAAATGTGTTCCATGTTTGGTTGGGGTCATTGATATTTAGGCCTTAATATAACGTGATAATTCATTATAATTCGGCAGTTAAAATTAACACTGACAATATGAGTGGGGAAAAAAAAAAGATATCGCGACCCCATTTATATCCGGTGCTTTCGATGTATCTTTTAGTCTATACCTTAATTTACTATGCGCAGCTGTAATTCACGATATTGACTGAAATTTAGGATCCAAGTGTTGCAGCTGTACGTTTTCCACGGACCTTTTCTTCGTCCAAGAGAAAGGTCTTTAGCTAGATCATTCAGTTTGTCAATCCATCAGTTAGTCTCGCTGTTTTCTTTTTGAAAGCTTCCGCTCCCACTAATGGAACCGAAGTGGGCGTGATTTATTCATTCCCCTTTCTACCCCATCTATGTCCTTACCCTTTACGCGAGCCAACTTTCACTGAAAACTTTGTTGATTTTACCTTCCACTTTGTCGATGGAATGTAACGGATGACGCGTTCTTGGCTCACACACATTTTCTAGAACCTTCACCTTGTATAAGTTTTAGAAGCATTGTAAGACAGTTTATCTTGAGCATTTAAAAAGCCCACGATGATGTTAGGAAATGTAATATATGTTTTTTGTATCCATTATATTTTATTTGTTCCTCTCCGGAGATATTCGGGCTCCATTATGAGTATCTAATACAATTGTATCTAAAACATAAAAATACATGCGCTATTTAGAAGCAAATGACTATTTAAAAAGTAAATGTAAAATTTTAATAATTTAAAGTGGTATATATATTTGCATCATTTTTTTACTATCATTAATTTGATCGAGCAAAAGAGGAAATCCACAAAGAACGACTAAAAAGTAAAATATCAAACGCTTTTAATGGATTTTACATCGATTTTGTGTTTTAAATAAAAAAAATAATAAAGATTGAATTGATCGTTAAAACTTTATATGTAAACAATGTGTTTTAATTTTAATATATTAATTTTAATACTCGTATAAGTATTTTCGACACTGTAAGTTATTACTACAGTTCTCTCCTTTTGAAAAACGTGATTCAATAACATTTGGCATCTAAAATGTTAGTATAGAACTATATTATAATGCGAAAGAAGCACCTGGTAATTAAACATTTTAAAATTTAATATGCACTGGTATTTTCATCCAGCAAGTTGTGGCTTATGTCCATATCATTTAAAGAATACATTCATGAACAGAAAGAGCGACTTAAAAGTAAATTGCGTATTATAAAATATTACGTGCTACGCTTTAATTCGCTTCTGTTATGTACCACACAGTCAAGTGACGAAGACGACACCAGAACTCACAACGAATTCTCCAAATTTCCACACTTTTCCCAAAGTGAGGACATTAAACTTGACAGATTTAACGTGCATCAGCCTAGCATTATGACGGGTCTTCACTGGCATTAGGATTCGAACCCACGACTCGATATAAACAACGCTGGTCATGAAATCGTAACTCGGCTGTCGCAGCACCAAAGAAAAGTCCAAAACTAAGAGTTGCTTCCGGTAAATATGCTCCATAGAAGGCGAAAATTGTCTCATCAAGTGGAGAAGTTATGGCGACGAACTTTTGGAATGTGAAGGGCATCATACTCATGGACTTCTTTAAAAGAGGGAAAGTGATCCAAAGGCAATACTACAGTAAATTTTACTTCCTTCCCCGTTTTTAATCCTAATACTCATTTCCCATTCTTAAACCAGGTGCTCTTTCAACCACCGTCGTACTTACAAAACAAAAATATACAGTTAAAAAAAGTTTTCTTAGAATATTATCAAAAACAATTTCGAAGTCTGAACCTTGATCAAGTGATTAGGACTACGCTTGACCTGACATCTCTCTCTCCAAACTTCCACACCCTGCCTGCGAAGAACTTCGATTGTTGTAATGTGCATCAGCCCCACTACACGGAAGATGTGTACAGCTCTAAAGATTTTATTATTATTTCAATAAATTAAGTAGGAACAGTTTTATTAATTTAGTCTAAACATGGGGTAAATCTGAGGTTGCAAAGGTTAAGAAAAACGTGAGTTTACAGCTTCAGAAACTTTTCTGGGAATGAGGAAGATCAATTAAATTAAGGCGTCCAATCAGGACGCTCGAGTTCAAGGCAGGTGCCACTGAATACAAGCCGTGTAGCAGAGCTTTTGCAAGTTAAATCTGATCTAGGTCCAAGTACTCCATTGGCGTGGTGCGGAAGTTTGGAGAGGGAGTTGCCAGCTCAAATGTTATCTTCGTCACTTGACCAAAGTTCAAAATTACGAGGTCCATCGTCAATAGCACTCCGTTGTTAGCAGGAAATCGTAACGTTAATTGAATACTGATAGATAATCATTACCAAAAAAAAAATGAAATAGTGGTAACATTAGAACTATGACGACACAATCTGTAAACACATTGTTAGCTTTTATTTTCTTTTGAATTTCGAAATTATGTATTATCTTTTGTTCTCTGCTCCAACATGTACGGTTATATCTTGCCCTTTATTGTTGTAAAACAAAAAAGATTTCTTTTTACCATTAAATGATGCGTAATTTTTGGCAATAAATGCTGTGGGGATAATTGTCTTCCGGTTTGCAGCTCTAAAGCCCATTGGGCGAGTTCAGTCCCCTTGGGCATTCTGCCAATAGCCCTCGTGTTGCTTCTCAGTGCGACGTTAGAAAGTAACCAATCAGTCTTCTGGTAATTATTGTTAGTTTAAGAAAAGTTCGTACATTTTTTTTTTCTATTGTTAGTATAATACAATAAGTTTACACATTAAAGTCTTATGAGTTAATTAATTCTATTTGTATTGTTACTGGCTGTTTTTGCTATGATTATAATTTTACATCTTGTTTTAGTAACTGGCTATATTTGTTAAAAATATTCGTTACAAATTAGTCAAAAATTATTGAGTACTTATGCTCGACTATTAATAAAAAAATTCTTTACCCATATTCACATTTAGATAACTTCTAAAAAGCAAGTCGATTATGCAATTCGAAATTAGTTAAAGGGGTAGAAAGTGGGGTTTCGCTTCAAATTTATACAAATAAAAACAATACTTAAAAAAAATATTTTAATTTACATTCGAATTATTTTCTGTTTAAACTTATGATTCATTTAATTCTCATATGCATATATAATCTTTACCTTGTATTGATATACATAAAATTACAAGGTCCAGAAAAATAAAATTATTTTGATGACTTATAATTAAAAAATTAAACTAATAATTTAATTTTTATTTTAAAAACTTAAATAACATGTCCTCGAAGTACCCCCTACCTTATTTTTCTTTAGGGGAAAAAAAAAAAAATAATTACCGACCTTTTGTGCAAACTACGGACTGATTCGGAAGAGAGGGCTTAAGATACACATTTATAAATAAAAATGTAAAATAACATTTGCATGTCACTTTTCAAACCTTGAATCTAAGGTTAGCTATTTACATGTAAAAGGCTGTAGGAGCAAAATTTCGATTTCGTGTACTTCATATCATATAAACCAAGCACAGAAATTTACGTCCCGATTCTTGTGAATTCAGAATTAAAGCATAATCATAGTAGGAATAGTAGGCGCTCCTTAATTCGGCACTCGATATTTCGGCTCATTCTATGTTCAATACGGAATCAATTGAACCGTTCGCTTTAATATTTTTTAGTGATGAAGTATTACTGTCGAAAATCATCTAGGACAAATGCAAGCAAGATTCGATTATCCAGAAAACGGGAAATATACTGATGCGAGGTTGATTGGTTTTGTTAACGTCGCACTAGAAGCAACACGAGGACCATTGGTGATGGACTATCAAGTGGAGAGGACGACACCTGAGCCTCTCTCTCCTAACTTCCACAGCACGCTAAAGGGAGGACTTTGAACTCGACAGATTTAACGTGCATCAACTCCAGCTACAAGGCGGGTCTTTTGTGACATCAAAGTTTGAACCCACGACTAGAAGAAACTCGCTCACCGCGACAATGACCACTAGGCTACAGCGGCCGCTACTGGTACGAGATGTCCTCTACTCATTCAGTTTGAACTCAGCATATTTGGGCCCTCGAGGGAGAGAAGATAACCCATGCAGGAGAGGAGTAGGACAATAGACGTATCACCAAGACAGCATACGGATCGGCAAGGCAAGAACTCCTTTTCTTCTGTTGTGTTCGTCTGATAATTGCACATTTATAAATCCTAATACCGCTGGTACGCACGCAGAATACTCGCAATCTGCATAAATGCGAGCGTGTAGAAATTAGTTGTTCTTAAACGCTGCTTCGTGGCAAGATGAAAATTTACAAGTGGTTCATGCTTCCTCATGAAGTGACAAGAAGTTTAAAGGGGACAACCAGAAATTCGTAACGACTTTTTTGAAGAAGATATTTAAATCAGAGGAGCAACGAGAAATGTCAGATATTTTTTTTAAACATTTACGCTCATGTGTATATTTTCTTACCTTAGTGTAGCTTGTCATAACTTGTTTTAGCTATCATTACAATGTATTCATTTTTCCTTTGGAATGTGTTTCTACAAATATAAGGATATTCAATTAAACTAATGCTCAATGTTTGAATTTAATTTGTTGGTTACTAGAATGACGAATTTTGTTGGAAATTGATATCGTCTATACAGGTTCAGAATGTGCGCATACACAAGCACTAATCTTCAGAATTTTTTTTTTATCTAGAATGACTTATCTTTGTTATCCCTTATAAACCATACCGATGTTCGATAATCCAGTAGAGTGGTGACAATAATAATATAACCCGTATGAACCGCTAGAGTACTAATTACTATCGCAGTCAAGTAGCTTCATTCATTTGATTTGTTATTTAAAAAATGTTTGCTTTAATATTAAAATAAAAAAACACGCGCGCGCGCAAAAGAAAAAAAAAAACCAGAAAATTAATTTTAAAATTAAAAGGATTCGTTTCATAAGAAATTAGGTTTATTCTTTATTGCCTAAAACAATGTAAACCCTTCTAAACAGGTCCAGTCGAAAAAGGATTCGTGAAAAACAGAGATAAATACATCATAATTACTTAAGCGGTGGCATCGGTCTGATAGATGCCCTTGTAAATATAGTTTTGCTGAGCAGGAATTTACTTCGGAAAAAAAGTGATATATAACATACAATTCAATATTCCAAGAAATGTTCTTTTCATTTTTCAAATATAAAAAAATTTCATGCAACGTAAAATAATAGTTTAACCAATCCAAAGTCTATTAAAAGATTATTACTATAAGTTATCCTTAATCAAAAAAAACTATTAAATAGCGTTTCGATTGGTATCGCGTCCAGAATCTTTCATTAACCTGCAGCCAATTTAAGAATACTTATATCTGAAGTTCTTTTACTCGCAGACGATCAGATTTGAATCTCTATCACGAGATTTAAGTTAATTTGCCAGTTCTGCACAATTATTCTATTACATACGTTAAGTGAATAAAATTACTAAACAACTTATAAGAAAAATTACTGCAATGGAACATTTTTATGAGATCATGGAGATCATAATAATGAGTAGTTATAATTAAATTCCATCAAGAATGTTTTTTAAGAACTTTCAAATAATTTTCCGGTTTTCTTTCCCTACTAATGTTAAATTATGAACATTGTGTTTTGTGACTGTTTATCATTTTTTCATAAGTTTTCAGGTTTGCAGTAGAGAATTATATCAATATTTTTTTAATTTATCTTTAGTTAAATATGTGTATCTATTCTTAAAATTTATTATAAAAACTATCTACATTTGTATTTGAAAAATTTGCATACAAATACGAAAATAAAAAAAAATATTATTAGATATGAAATGGAAAACAAAGAGAGAATATAAATTAACTTCTAAGAAATTGAACATATAGTATAATTATTTAAGCAATATGATCAGGAACTTATACAGAATTATAATCAATTTTCTTAATGTATTTTTCAGTACAGACTTACTTTTAAAAATAAATAAAAGAAACCTAAAATAACAGCCAAATCAAGAGGAGAAGAAAAGGCTGTACAATCTTTCAACATCGCTGTAAAATTCTCGTGTGCATAAACTATGCATAAATGTTCAATTTTACTTATTCGATTTAAAATACATTTTTTCCCTACAGCAATACAATACAATGCAATCAATTTACGGAGCTACTTTATTCAATGTACTCCATCGTTCAAACTCAGGGGATTTAAAAATAAAAACACAAAACAAACGGAGGGCAATTGCTTCACGCTAAGTCTGATGCAAAATGAATTTTCCCCCGGTACCGGCATTAACTTATTGCAATTTCCTCTCCCAAATGGAAACAACTTTATTCCTTTCACACGCGCAGCTCTTCCGCAATTCCTTTTTGATTTTCATCCAACCAATTTGAATTGAAATTTACTTGTGTTAAATGCATTGGTTCCGAAATGTAATTTCGGCTTCTAAAAACTGCTTATTTATAACTGATAAAAAAAAATACGTGAAAACATCTGTTTCGAACAAACAGAAAAAAAATAAGTCCATAAATTACATTTTAATTTCCTCTTTTGTGCAAAAAACCTTATACTGAGATCGTGATTGAGAAAAAAAAATCTAAAGGATGACGATTATTTTAGTGTATTTTCAACTTAAATGAGAGAAAAAATCGCATGCAACGGAGAAGGGTTCACAATTGGATTAAAAAACGAGCTTCCCTCCATACATTCTTTGTTTGTTTGTTTCTTCTTTTTACACACGTCTCACTCAGGTAGAGCATTAATACGTTTAATTATGTAAGTTATTTTTTAGTTGAAACCTTAAATACCCAGGTTGTTCTTTTTAAATTTAAAATACTTAACTTTTCGAGAAAACATTTTTCAAAAACACCTCAATATTAGTGACAAAAAAAAATAATTAGCTACTTTTTCTAAGCTTATAGGATAATTTTATAGCAAACATAGTTCAACATTAAGATTTTTCACAAAATGACACTTGATTAACCTCCTTGATTTTAACATGATATATATCCCAATTTTCGCTACAATTTTTACCCAAACTGTCTTCGTCGAATGTCAAAAAGTGTGATCCAAACTCGGAACACATTTTCAGGAAGGAAACAAAAATATTCCAGTTTTTCAATGCAAATGTGTTACGTTGTTGATTCTTAGATCCGTTTATTATGTTGCATCTTTAATATTTGAAAATACTTTAAAAATACATCGTTTTCTCTTCAACACGTAAAGTGAAAACCCATTGAACACTGCCGTATTTGAAATGAAATATGGAACACATTTTTTCAGAAAAAAAGTATCGATTCACACAGAAATGGTAAAGCAATAAGATATGATGCTCTCTAGGATAGAGATGTCTGGGTATAATATTGAAGATATATTTTCTATTGGAAAAAGCGTTCACAAGGATTCAAGATCCATTATTTAATGAAGAATCCTTTAGATAAAACAGACACTTTTGACAAGAAAAATCGAGATTATTTTATGCCAAGTGTAAGTAATCTTCACAATCTTTTTATAATAAAACCAATGGATGTCAGATTTAAACATTCACTTATCTTCATACCTATGTATCTGTTTATGTAAAGAAAATAACTTTTACAAGCATAAATAATTATGTATATGAGAAATTAATAAACAATAGCCTCGTTTTTACGTTTGTAAGTCCTGCTCTGAACTTTTGCGCATAAATTCCATCGCATTTATAACTTTAAAAATTTGCAGAGCATAATATTCTTCATACTAAACTTAATTATCATTCCAAAAATAGAATTTAACAAAATTTTAAAAAAAATGTTCCCATTTTATGATTAAAATATCCCACATTGTTTATACAAATAGGTGTAATACTTAAAATTTATGAGTGTTAATTAGAAAGAAATTGTGTTCACTGCATACGAAATAGTTGCACTTTTGGCGTCTGGTGCAAATCTTGTGGTGTATATAGTGCAATTCATGAGATTAGGATGCAAAGCCTAGCAGTTGAAGGAGGTACCTGCATCGTATTTTGGTGAGCGTTTTCTTTGATAGATTATAGAAGTCGTCAGTTTTCATGGACAGGGATTTAACTGTGGGAAGCACTCCCTCATTTGAGAATGAAAAAAGATATTTTGGAAATAATCTAAATTAAAATATCTGTCTGTGCTTCAACTTAAGTCGAAATTTAGATTCATGATTAGATTATCATTTAAGATAACAAAGGAGTCGGGTAATAGGATTACGCATCAAAACGTTCTATTGGTCAAATTATCATAAGCCATACATGAATGGATTCCACAAAATGCCTTCTTTCTGACAACAAAATTTTGAAACATTTGAGTGTCTCAATTACCTTATTAAACCTCAGTAAAACGTATTCTTTTAAAAATTGTACTGCATAATTATTACAAATCATATTATATTAATTACATTATGAACGGTACATTTTTCAGTATTTAAGTTTTTATGTACTTAAGTGTTCTTGGGTATATACCTTTTTTTCATTCGCGAAGGGGAAAAAATTCAAGCATGATTGAGACCGAAAAGATTCAATTTAATTTTATCTTATTCAATTTAGCTTCCGTGTATAAAAAAAAGAAAGGTTTTTTGCTAATATCAAAACCAAATTTTGAAATTCTTTCCAAAAGTTGTGTTCAAATGTACAGAAAATTTCACAAGTACAAACGAAGGAGGAGAAAATAAAAATTATAGTGCCTATATACTATCGAGAAAATCGCAAACCTTTTTTTTTTTTCTTCTTCTTTCTATTCAATCATATATTTCACTTTTTTTCCCCCTTCAAGCATAATTCGATATTTGCAGAAAAACGAATTTCCCGAAGTGTGACGAACGATAAAAACTCATTTCAAGAAAATATTCAATGCTTCAAAACCACTTTCAGCACAAGTTGGAGCATTGGAAAAAAAATGATTTCGTAGTCCCTTCCTGGTGCTTTTCCCCAGAACTCGATTTATATTATAGCGTTCTTGTCGTCACACATAATAAACGCCATCAACATCCGAAACGAAATTTGAAATGATTTATACGAGGTTTTGATTACTTGGCCTTTTAACTCCTTTCTAGCTCGTAATCAAATAGCAGTTAGTCTCTCTCCAAAAGAAGTTAATGGAGATCACTAACCTCTCGCTCTCATCTGTGAGAGTACGGTTGAAAAAAAAAGATTTCAGTTCGTTGTTTTATTACTTACTTATTTATCTTCGTTTATTTGAGTATTTTCGGACAATTTCTAAATTCTCTTATATAAAAAAATAAGTAAAATGTTTTAAATTAAAATAATTAATTAATTAACAAGGAATGGCGCTGTTGCCTGTATATATATTAAATGGAAATATTAATCATAGGGTATTTTATACAGAATATTTCAAAACCCATGTGCAAAAATTTAAGGGGTGATAGAAAGCATCTAAACAACAAATCATTGTTACCATACGATGCATAATAGAACAGGAAGCGTTGGACCACTGGACGGCGCTGTCTGAAAAGCATGAAGCGCATCACCTTTTTATGATTACTGTATGACGCCATGCCTCCTGAAATCCACGGTAGAAATGACGATGAGTAAGAAAACTCGCGCTTAATGCTTTTCATTGCAGCACTGTCTAGTGGCCCACTGCTAGTTCTCCCTCTGTGCATTGCGCGGTAAAAATGGCTTGTTTAAATGCTTTCTATGACCTCTTTAATTTTACCTATGAGTTTCGAAGCACCTTGTGTGAAACGAGAGTTTATTAAAGTTTAATAAAACTAAGAAATAACCAACATTTATTCTGCACATTAATTTATCCCAATGCACGAATTAAATCTCTATAAACTGTACGGATGAAACGAAATAACTAAAAATATAAGCAAACCTCATAAAATTGACCAAACGAATATTCCTTATAATTATCTCAGTTTCAATTTACAAGAGTTGTATTCGTTTAATGAGAAGTTACCTAATTTAATAATAAAAAAAAAACAAAGAGCTAAAACATTTCGAAGAGAGAAAATTATTATTAAAATAAGTAACGTGTAGAATTTTAAAAATATATTCAAGTAATTTTGTATAGATGATATGCATATTTTTTAATTTCAAAGTTTCGCTTTTTAAAAATCAGCATTGTGTAATGCATTCGTACACATGAACAAACAATACCAATGTATAAGCATTTTTACAAACTGTGAATACAGATGCCAGTATAAGTTTATTAAACTAGAAACCACATACAAAAGAATTTGTTTTTTTTATAAGTATAACTCACACGTATTTGTATGAATACATATATCCATCAAATTATACATGCATAAAAATGAGTTATTTGCGAGCCAAATGTATCAATATAAATTTTAATGAGAGGAGGTACAAGTGCTGTACGAGAGGTGTTTTTAAATATTATAAATTATATCACAAACTTATATTTGGGGATCTAAAGTTATTGCGGATTCACATAGAATTTTATACGAAAAAGAATGAATTTTTTTTCGTGACATTTGTAAATATATTACATTAAAAATCTTTATACATCTACAATCAATACGTTTTGTAATGTTGGGTATTTTAAATTCATCTGCTTAAATGTGTCAAACAGTAAATTATTGAAAATATTCGAAAAATTGCTCTACAGGTAAAAAAAAGGATATCAATTTATGGAAAAGGCAAATAAATAAATCATTATCATTTAATATTTTCATGCATGAATTTTAATTCTTAATTAAAATTCTGCCTTCAGTGCTTAATACGAATGCGAACATAAAATGTATTTCTTTTAATTTGGAATATTTTGAAATGAAAGTAAGAGAATAATTGGGATATATGAAAAAATAAAATTAATTTTCATACATTTAGGATTAAAATAATACTGATTTTATCCTCTAACCTAATGCCATTGATTTCTAAGAAAAAGTTACACTTTCAGGACATTTATATGAAAAAAATTAATTACTGTTTAATAAAAAAAACGTGCGCTTTGTAACTACAAGGTTTATTATTTAAGTGACGAGAATGATCTTAATAAAATCCCAAATTGACGGATGTAATAAATTACAGGTTAATGTATTTAATTTTATAGCCTTTTGAGTAATTTAAAAATTCACATAAACATTCTGAGTGAAAATGAACTAATCTTATGAGTCACCAGAAAAATGTAATTAATTCAAGAAACGTCATAAGTCCTTTAATATTAGGTACGACGTAGTTTTATTTGATGTTGCATGCGAATAGTGATTAAAAAAAAAACAGAATTATTATTCAAGAACGTGATCTGCATGATATTAACCAAGTGATGCAATTCAGTGACGTCACGTTTACACGTGCTCAAGTTGATTCACGAACTTTCCTATTTTACCCTACTGGCTCGTAAAAATATCGTGCAACAAATTATGCATAATATTCATGAAGAATTCCAAAAAACAATTTATAAATAGAAAATATCTGGGTACTCTTATATATTGTTCAAATGTTAAAATTAGCACAAAAAATCAGAAAAGTCACCCTTTTTTAATATTCATAAATGGTTGATATAAAGAAAAATTATTGGACATTACCATCAATTTTTATTTTATGAAAAATTGAAAAAATAATCATGGATGTTTTTTGGCTTCATCTTAGTTCATTATATAGCCAAAATAATAACAGAAAATTTGTTGAAATTTTTTAATGTTAAATTTTTTTTCAGAACTCTAGGAATTTTTAACAAATATTACACTACGTATCTTTTTCTCTCTTTTTTTCCCTCAAAAATAGTATAAAATAAAATTATGATCGATATCATATAGAAATTCTCAACGAAAAATATGTCCATTTAAAAATTAACATTTAAATTATCTTAAGAATGTATATTCTATATTATATCATATTTGCAACAATCAAAATATAAATTAATATTAAAATTAAAAGTTAAGAGGTTTCGTGTTAAATTACTAAATTAGAGAGACGATTTTTTATAGTGATACATTCATATCACTATAAAAATAATAATTCATATCACTACAATTATTAGTTTATTAACATTGTTAATTCAAAATACTTATAGATTTGCCATTTTGTGTCAAACTTTTGTCTTCTGAAATACTTGAACACACAATAATTATTTATTATTTCGCTTGTTAAAATATTCAAATATTTCCCTCTTTTGCTTAAATGTGATGAGGAAAAAGTTCATAAGGTATAGATATTAGAATTTACGTAAGTTAAAGGAGTAAATTTCAATTTTTAATAAAATGCTTTCTAAGTCAAAAAATTATTTAAAAAAAAAATCCTTGGTAAATATAAATTTCGGAAGGTATTAAAAATATCAATTAAATATTGATAAATAAAAAAAAGTAACCACAAAAGTATCACATAAAATTCAATTATTCATCAGTAATTCCCATACACTTAGTTTAGTTTTTGAAAAAGATATTAAAACTTCGCAGTGTTCATTTATCAAAAACGTGCAGTTTTCAACGATGCATTATTTTTCCTCTTTGAATTTATAGTTTAATTACGAACCTGATGGTACACAAAAAAAAGTTCTTCAAAATGACTTTTGTTTTAAATTCGTTTAATTTAACAGCACTTTTCATTATTTTTACTTATAATTTTGTTTAAACTATATAATGGTATTAAAAAATTATTCGGGAAAAAACAAGCTTCGCTATTTGCAAAATTCATTTCCATATAACTCATTTGCATTTATATTTTCCTTATTCCGCATTCTAGTGTATAATTATTCAAACATCAAAGTATTATTTTATGTAACACGTCATTCATAATTTAAAACGATTTGAAACAATATTACTTATAAAAAGAATTCAAAAATTTTCAGAGTATTTAAAAATTTCAGACGCAAAATATAAAACATAGTTTCGAATTTCCAAAACATGCTTAAAAACAGTTTTTATGCAGGATATCATGAAAACATAGGATTGTAAATTTTGTATTTAACAGAAGACAAAAAAATTATTTTATAGAATGTCAATTCACTCTATACATTTTCATTTGTACTTTTTATCATTCATAAACTTCATTTGCCAATTTTCTAGTTTTTAAGTATGTATTTCACTTTTATGAAGCATAAATTGTAATATTCAAATTTAGTTTCTTTTTTTTTTCTATAACAAGCAAATATCAATTATCAAAAGATTTTAAATCAGACAGAAAATCTAAAACAAACTTTCACCGAATTTTTATCAATGTAGATAATTCCTTTTAGAGCAAATACATTTAAAAACCGAATATATGTATAAATTTGTCGACTTGATACGTTTTCTCCTCACGATTTTTCGTGTTCAGTTGTCATGACAACCGATCAGCGGTACGTCACACGGATAAAGTTTTGACGGGAGAATAACTTTGAAATATAATATGCATAGTCACAACAGCGTTGACAGTTGAAAAGAGAGATAGGTTATTACTTACCTGAAAAGTTTGATTTCACAAAATTTTCACTAGTTGTTTCGCACTCAACTTGCTGCAACTTTGCGGTACCACGCTGACCTCTAATATGAAGCTGACGGTGGCGTAGCAGACATAACCGGCAAAAATAGGGTTGCAAAGGCGATTGTGCACAAAGTTATGTCGCCAAGAAAAAAATCGCCAGATGTCTAAAACAGATTCCGCTCAGAAATTGTTGTATGTATCCGATAGCAATCAATTTTTGCTACAGGATATTTGTATAAATTTTTGTAGGTTTATTCCTTTGAAAAAAATTTATAACTTATTCAGTAGTTTCGCAAATCTATCACCTGTATTAAGATTTCTATCAACAATATAGTAATGGGCACGTCTATTTTCTTTCTCTTTTTTTTTTTTTTTTTTTAAATGATTTTTCTTTCTCCTAAAATTCAAAAAATACGGTTTGCTATTTACAATAATAGAAAATTGTTTGAATTACGTAGTATGCTAATTAAAAAATAGAGCTCGTTAAACGAAAAAGAGAACCATGTCTATAGTTCTTAACGTGTTGATTTCCTTTAAAAATACTAGCCCCAAATCTGAAAAAAAATGTTATGACAAACGCAAATAAAATTAAATGTAAATAATAATTGTTAAAATGTATATTGAGATGTCTATAAATATAAATGTCTGCTAAGATAAATATCGGAATTCAATTTTTATCAAAAATAAGGTACACATCATTCTAAGATTCCATCAGTTCAACACTTACAATATAATGCGAATAATTTATAGCTTGATTTAATGACAGGTATGACAGTAAATATTATCGTAGTCTCTTATTTTTTTGCAGCAATGCCTTAAAATAATACATTTCCCATATTATTTTACACATGCAAAAAAATAAAAATATTTTTTGACAGTAAAAAGAATTTTAGAACAATAGAAAATATAAAACTTTTGTCTGTGTGGCTTCTATGGAAAATATACAGCCTCTATCTGAGCAATTTCTTCAGAAGAATATGTAGCTTCCGTAGAGTATATACAGCTTCTAAAATTCAATAATGCACTTTTTTTGGTTGCAAATCTGTTTCGTTGGGCTGTTCGCGAATCTCTCTCAATTAACATCCGAGATTACTACTTGATTTTATATTTAAAATTCCAATTCCTTTTCAAACAAATGAAACGTCAGAACACTAATTAGATAAAGATAAATTGAATTGAAGATAGTGATATATAAGCGAAATAGAATTGAAAGGAAGATAGGGGGAGTTAGCTGATAATGCATATTCGGAAGATGTTAATAACTTAGAAATAAAAGTGAATTGCTGCAATTGATCTTCTGTAAACAAAATTGCTTAGAAGTGACTCCTGGTTAGAGTAAATGTTAATTGGAGTTGAACTCACAGTTTTCGAGAAGTGCCTTACTCGAAGCGAGGAATTGATAAGCTAGAACTTTATTATTTAATTGTCAGCTAGGATTCATGCACCTTATTTAAGAGAGTGCAATTTTGATTAATCTGTGAAGAAACCTACTAAATAGTAATCATATTTTTCTTACATCTCTTTAAGTTGAATAGTAACCTTATTTAACTAAACTTTCGATGTCTGTAGATTGAAAAAAAAAAAGAAGAAAGCATTACAAATTTCTTTATTGTGGAACTTCATTAAAAGCTCAAAATTTATCCAAACTAATTTACAGTTAATTGATTAATTCTCAAAAATATTTGGGTATCTAGGAAAACATACTAGCCCAATATGACTTATTGGTTAATCTAGGTTTCATGAAGTGCTGTGGTACAAAATTTTGCAATATTCTGTTGAAAAAAGGTATATTAATAATATCGTAATATATATATATATATATATATATATATATATATATATTGAAAAAATAATAAGTATTTTTATAATTCTCATTTTCATTTCAAAAAGAAAGACCATCTTATTTTCAGTGTAAAACAGCGAATTAATTCTTAAGGAATAGTCCCAAATCTGTTTTTTTTTAATTCTTCATTTTTTTCAATTCTTTAAATTAAAAATTAATATTTTTTAATGTTCTTAAAATATTTATTTTTTAAAAACATTTAAGAAAAACATAACAACAACTTTTACTAAACTACTTTATATTTCCGCAGATAAAACGAGGTTTAAAATTTTGACAAAGTTTATAGTTTTTGCATATATTTTTTCTTATAAGACGATCCCCAAACGATGAAAGATCTATGAATTCAGTTTTCGAATCGGAGATCATCATGTGGAACACATTTTAAAATCTTGCATCTGGCAGCACTGCTTATAGAACGTTCCGAATCACGAACTCACACGTACCTATAACAAGTGCCTCTAACAAATCCTTTAAAAAATGTGGGATTTTTAATGCCATGAATGGCATTGAAGATTATTTCTCGCAAGATATTTATGACAGAAATCAGATCTCTAAGAACAGAATGAGGACCATGTGATGAATTTCTCAAACACAAAAGAGCTGATTGAAGTTTTATTAGTCTTACGTAATGAATGTGCGAATTTTGTAGTATTTTGTTACATTGGTGAATGAGTTGCTTGATTTTACATTGGTTTCAATATTTATATTAATTCCAATCTAATTTTTGTAGCTATCCTGTAAGACGATCCTAGGTATTATGGGCCTTCTTATGATTCAACCAGTCTTATCTGCAGAAACATACAGTATGTGCAATAATGTTGTAACTTTTGAAAAATATTAAGTAAGGTTAAAGTTTTGTATTCCAATAAACTGCAATTTCCATCATTTTAATAATATTAAATATTTAGGAAATTTGTTGAAAAAAATAGTCCGATGACGGTGAGTTTTTCATTGTCTTAATAATATCAAAACAACATCCAATACATAAATTATCAAATATCAAAGAAAGATCAGTTATGCTTTTTCTCTACTAGATTCTGCAAAACTCACTTATTTTTACATTTAATATGCTATTAAATTACTTAAAAAAATTTTAATGTTAGGAAAATTTTATTCCGTTAATAGTAAGAATTTCCGAATTAATAGAATATTTTCCTGTTTTCTAAGATCTCTAAACAAGAATAAATTGCTCAAATAAATCTAAATTATCTTCATATTCATGATGAAAAATAGTTTCCCTATCGAATACAAACTGGTTAAATTATATGAATTGAAAGACGCCAAGATAGTTGAGGTAAATATACAATTTCAGCTTTTAATTTTTTTTTCCTTTTCAATTATCGAAAAACTATTCATTATTTCCTTTAAGGAAAAGACCATGTCAATTTTTTCTGGAAAAAAATGTTATTACTTTAAAACTTTTATCAAGATAATTACTTTTATATTCCATGACAATCTTACAGACGGTTGTTTTGAGCATTGATCACTTTCCTCAAATAATTTCATTTTTCCATAATCTTAGAAGTGAATGCTTACACATTCCAAACCAAAACAATTAATTTAAGGCTTATGATTTTTAAAAAAGATTGAGATTTTAATCAATTGAAAATCATCTTTCTCAGAACCAAATAAAAATAGGAAATTGAAAAAGAGTTTTTCTCTCATTCAACTTAAAATAAATAGCTTTTGAGCTTTAAATTTCATATTTCTAACAATATTTACTAGTAATTATGTTCGAAAGAGAGAATCTACACATACATTAAACTAGTACAATTCCAGATTTATTTTGCAGAAGTATATTTGTCTGGGTTTTTTTCAGTTCGAGCCACACTTTTTGATGGAATTCATGTATGAGTCACTTGAATCATAGTTTTTAAATAGAATAATTTAGGTATGCTCAAAGTTGCTTACATCAATTACAAATTTTCCTTTAATTGTTTTTGTTGCAATTGTTCCTCTAATTTCTGTTACACAATACTGTTTAATTAGTATTCAATGTTCATATAACATTATTTCCATTCAACAGATTATTACTATTTAATTCAACAGGATTATATATATATATATATATATATATATATATATATATATATATATATATACGTGTGTGGCTCTTTTCGGTTTCTTTTTTTTGTGTGTGTGTGTGTTCTTAATAACTTTTTTTTTGTTTTATACCTATTTTAGATTTTGTTTTCAAAGACTTTTTTGGACATGTATTGTGTGTGTGAATCGTTTAAAAAGTCTCAATTCTAGAAGGAGCAGACATTCTGCGAGAACTGTTTGTACTTTTTCCCCGGTAAGTCATATCAGATTCGAAAGCGTGAGAGATGGGTGTTTAAAATTGCACCTTAATTTGTATAGAGAGCTCATTTTTTTTGCAATGATGGAAGATATGTTCCTTTAAATTTTAATTTAACTAAATTAAGCACGTGTGTAAATTTTCATTTAAAAATCTCTTGTCAATATATATATATATATATAAAACACTGGAGTCGAAAAGTTAAGAATAATTTGTACAATGCGAATAAATATCAATGCATTTGTCCGAAATGACTTGTAGAGAATCAACTATTGAAGGTGAAAATTTGTCCTTTTGTAAGGTGAAAATTTTTAGTCGACGACTTCATGTGCAAAACACCTGCACATATCGGAACTCGATTAAACCAGTTCACTCGGAATGTTCAGCCCTGTTTCGTGCATTTCATGTGCGTAAGAATGTTGTTAACTATTAAACAGAACGAATGATAGCTCAAAAACGATAAATGGGCATGCTCACGAAAGGAAAATTCGTTAGAAGGCTCGAATTCGGATAATCACAAATCGAAATGTCTCAAAATCTAAATGTACCTCAGTGTATGGTTTCAAGACTGCGGAAGAATTTTGAAAGTGTGAGAACTCTTAACCGACGACTAGTACCAGATCCACCAAGAGTCATAATCATTCTCTGAGATCGATAATAAGCAATAAATGGGGGATGTCACAGGGACAACCGTGCCAGAGAATTGGGTTCAGCTCTTTCAGCCC
The DNA here is from genome assembly GCA_019974015.1 of Nephila pilipes. Classification (NCBI taxonomy): domain Eukaryota; kingdom Metazoa; phylum Arthropoda; class Arachnida; order Araneae; family Nephilidae; genus Nephila; species Nephila pilipes. Next base: position 82,100 of record BMAW01025364.1, read on the forward strand.
CCACAGGATACGAGTTTCCAGACAAACTATTTACAGGAAACGAGACTCTTATCTTGTTTATCTCTAGGGCAAACAACCGACAGTTTGCCTTCCCCTAAAATATACGTATAAACGCGTTCGCTTATACCAGAGTTTGGAATATCATTTCTGGAGTTTAAGACACTGGGTCAATGTGTTATACAGTGACGAATTTCGCTTAGTCTGAAAACTGATTCTCATCGACTAATAATATGACGGGAACGTGGAAACATCACAGAAAGACTTCGTTTTCAGTCAAGGAGAATCATGGTGTAAGCAGGCCTCCTGTTGGACGGCCGTACAGACCTCCATACCTTTGAAACGGGATCTATGACTGCTAAAAGATGCAGAGACGATGTCCGTGAGCCTTATATTCATCTGTTTGAGGTGATGGTCTTGGCCATGGTCTGCTCACTCACCCGATCTAAATCCTATCGAGCTTCTGTGGTTTATACTCGGAAGATAACTTTCAGTCCTTCCGCACCCACCAAGCTCCATTCCAGAACTGAAAAGCTCTCTTCGTGACATTTGAAGTACTTTGAGTACTGCCACAATGTCATAATAAGTACGAGAAATCAATGTGCTGCGTGCCCGTATAATAGAGGTGACCACACACCCTATTGATCTGCGGTATCACTTTTTTTTTTGTCACAAAAGAATGAACTCCTCTTAAGCTCAGTTTTCTTTCAAACAGTTTCTTTGGATAGTAAAAAATATTATAATCGTTTTTCCGCATTTTTATTTTATTTTAAATCCGTTTTACATTCACGTATCACGTTTTCCATCCCTCACGTTTCAACTTGTATTTCCTTCATTATAATTGTAAATATCAATTATATTTTCCTTTTGGACACCAGTGCATTTATATATATATTACTTTCCCGCTGAAAAATTACAAAACAAAATATTAGAAAAGGTGGTCATAAAAAAATTCGAAAAGCAAAAAGACTTTTAAAAATGCTGAAAATTTACTACCCATTATCTTAAAAAACTTGAAAAATTACCTAAAAATGCTTTAAAAGCTTGTATCATTATACGTAAAAGGCTTGATTATTACTATAATCCTACATAAAATTACTAAACATTCTGATATCTCTGCAACAGATAAAGAAATACGAGTAACGTAAATCTTCTTCGAAATGGCTCACCGAAAATTTTAAAAGTAGTTGAAATCATTAGAAAGTCACTTAAGAATATATATATTGCTTAAAAATAATAAATTTTCTGAACTATGACATAATACATCGGCACTTTAATCCATCGAGCATGATCAGGATTCATGCAATGTCTACCATGCGCGATTAAAATAATGTACGTCATAAAAACTCTAAATTGTATTTTTCCTGTACGAATAATTTTCTTCTGGTGAATAATATTAATAATTAAGCTGAAGGGGTAATTATAATTATTGAGTTATATCCTATTTGATGCACATCTTTTTTCAGTTATTTTTAACAGAATCGACCCTTTGCTCATTGTTTACAGAATTCTACGAATTTCTACAAATTTCTTTTAAAGCTAGCACATTTATTTTTTAAAATGTTTTTTATCAACAGAATAACTCATATTAGTTAATTCATAAGAATGTTTTTTATTGAAAATTTAACTACTTTTAATAGAAAGTAACTCAATTTTTCATCATTTATTGATATTTAAATATACGATGGAGTAGTGTGAAGTCTTAATTATTACTAGGAATTAACCAGGATGTCTAGATAACATTTATTCTACATATTAATTGATTCTACTGTACTTAATGCTATAAATTACAACTATTAAATTTGACTTTTTTGTTATTGGCAGCCTTAGATTGATGCAACCCTCAGTATCGTTAAATTTTGATTATTTTCCTTGATATCATTTAATAATTTAATTATTATTAAAAATAATTGAGATAGAAATTTAATTTGTATTTAATATTTTTTAAACTTTTTTACAGATTTAATTGCGGATTACTTCGTTCTATGGACTTCCTGAAACCATACAAATCAACATCAGTAGTAGTAATTTGTAACATTATATATATGATCAATTAATATGCTGAATAAATTTTATCCAGATATTTTTTACTTCTTAGTAAAAATTAAAGCTTTACGTTACCTCCCCTTCTCCACAATTTCATATATTCGTAACTAGAGAGAGTTGTATTATAAAATAAAGTAGAAAAACGGGCTATATTTCTGCACTGACTTTTTATATCTTATTCCTCTTGTTATAAAACATACAAAGCTACCTTGCGTGGGATATTTGCTTTCGCTGTCGAATCTTTGATTTTGTCTTATTTCTCATCTCAGTAATTAAAATTATCACCCGAAAATTTGAAAAATGATAACATATTAACTACATTTGCTTAGCAACTTTGAAAACATTTCTCTTGAGTTATTAAACGTTTTAGACTTTATTATTTGAATTGCAGAAAAACGAAATTTTGATAATAGTATTTGAAATTAATCTATACAATATCAGCTGAATTGTAATATATATAACATCTGAGTTACTATACATAATAGTTAATATTTTAATAAACAATAATTCATTAAAATATGTAATTACATTTATTAGATTCTTTTGTTTATTTTAAAGTGGGGGAAATGTATCAAACAAGCAAAAATGTACAACAAAATTAATTGGAATGATAAAAACCGAATCATTTTTGGTTGAAAGGATGAATGAACAGCACTAAAAAGCAGCTTTAAGAGTAAAAATTATAACCATACACGGAATACAAAATTCTTGAATTACTTTAAATACGTAATCAATTTTATTACAGTTATATAAAAAGATTTCCCCTCATAATCCTGGAAGGAATCTTCACAAATTTCAAAACTCAATTTTTAACTGTTTTAAGGAATAGTAAATTATATATTTTAATTTTGTTCTTAAATCGTTCCCATCATAACTTATTTCATTTAATAAATGCCGTAAGAGGAGATTACTTCGCGACATCTTTTGTGTATTTTCCTCCGCTTGTAGCCAACTTTGCTTTTCCTCCATTCTTTCTTAAGACAGATAAACATGTTTCAAAACCCAAGTTTTTAACATTATTAATAAAAAAAACAATAAAATTCTTGTCATAAATTCTCTCCACAATGCGACGTGACTTAGTGATTAGTGATTTTTAATACAAAAAAGAGCGCAGGAAAATTAAAATATCACAAAGTAATACAGTGAGTTTCTCAGTTGTAACAATAATTTTCATTGTTAAGTACACACATCATTTATATACTTAAATAAAAGTCACGTTGTACATTTAATAGCTTGTCCAAGGAAACTGCATCGCACTCCAAGAGGCCTAAGTGGTTGAATTGGTAGTAAGAACTATTTCATTTTTGTACTTAATCTCGTCTAGTTGAGTAGGACACTTCTAATTTTTTTTTCCATTACTGATACCTTATATCTTTCTCAGGTAAAATGTAACTTCTAAGTTAACAATTGTAAACTTGTCTGTGCGAAACGTTACGACCTCTTTATTGCTTCTGCCCACTCCAGGCAGTGATGAATTACCAATGTGGTCAGTGTTCTAGGAATTGATACTAGCATATAATATCTCGAAGGAAAAATATGTCGGTAGCCAATTCATCCTCGACTTCTGCTAACTATTTAGGTATAAATTCTTGTATGAACGGGCCTTGAGTTTTTTTTTATATATTTTCTTGGCATTTTACGTTCTTTTTGGCTGAAAAAAAAGAATTAAAAATAATTTGTTTACGGTCACAAAGGCACCCCACAAAATTAAGAAAACGTTCTTTGCTCCAGCCCGTTCGGAACCGGCGTGCCGGATAAGTAATTTTATGGGTTGTTACGGAGCGTCAATATACTGTAGTTTTAATGGGGATGCCAAAAATAAAACGCTCCAGATAAAAATATAAGCGACTAAAACACGTATTTCATGTGTCTGCGCATATTGTTAACCTGTGTGTGTAGATTATATGAATATTCAACAAAGTATTTCTTATCTTTCTAAATGCAACACAATTAAGTTCTAACTTTGGGCATTAAATATAATAGAATATTTTTATTTTTATAAAAGAAACCCAGTACAAAAGAAAAATAGTTACAGTAGATCGTTATTTAAAGCAAGTTGTGACGCGCTATTCTATGACAAGAAAAAATACTCGTGAGCGTGTTCAAAACAATGTCTGACGTTAAATTATTTCCGTGATTCCAATAATTTTTTTTCTTATACTCATAACAAATTATACATATATTTAATAGTTCTGCAGAGTTGTATTTTTTTTTTTTTTTTTTTTTTTTTTGTTGATAGATTCGGTAAATTTTATAAATCCTCATGAAGTTTTCTCCCACGATATTTAAACTGCTTTAAACACATGCAACATATGCTCTGGGCTTCGATAACAATTTACTCTACAGTATACTGTATGCACACAGCTATAATATTGCGCAAATCTGATATATAACTTGCTATAAAACAAGACACACTGATTGACTGATGCATGAAATATGTGGGACAACAATAGTCTTTTCCCATCCCTCACCCCAACAAGATATATTGTTCTAAAAGGAAAACTGTTAGTTGATAAACACGAGAAGAAAGTACGAACAGAACTGCTCTGCGATTTGGCGGTCAAGGTCAACAAACTCCTGAATCGACACGGAAAAAAAAAAATCACCAGCAAACGTTTCGATCAGCACTTGACAATATAATATGCCGAACCATTGAATGCCTTATTAAAAAGGGTTTACTGTAACAGTTTTTAGGTTAAGCAAACATAACCCACGTACTAAACATTTTAATTACGATCTAGTTGTGAAGTCTTAGTGCCAACAAGCTTATTTATCGAAATAATTACCTGAATAAATCATTCAGTAAGCTTGGGAAGCTGCACAGGAGAAAGTTTGACGAAGTTTTCAATACGTTAAAAATGTCAATCACCTTACAATGAGCAGCGATGGTAACACTAAGCACAGCAGAGCATCGTCGAGTGATTGCTAAGTTGCCAGACTGCCATGTTCCGGATTATTTGTGGTATTGTAAGTTTCTGTTACTTCCAAACTTAGCGTTAATTTTGTAAAAATAAATATTGTCTGGTGTACAATGATGCGGTCTCACATAGGGTGATGAACTAAAATGACGATGATACATCGACGCAGCAGCAATTAAATTCACTAAAAGAAACCCGTCTAGGGGAATAATTCTCACATGACATTGTGTGAAGCTTAGGAAAGCGAAGTACCAAATCAGGCTCGTCATTTTAACTTATCCGAATTATCATTTTAACTTATTTATTTTTTAACTCGTCATTTTAACAATTTCAATCCAGACCAATCAATCAATTAAGGTATTTTAGAAAAATTATTAGCAAATTCCATAGTAATTTACTGCGGTCTGGCTATCAGCTTTAAAGAAGCTGAAGGTTCTCTGTTGAAATCATCCGCGTGAAATTCACCACTTTATGCTCGATAATAAATATCAATAGAAAAGCCTTTTTTAAATCAAGCTTTTATTTAAATATGGACTAAAAGGTATTAAAATAGTATTTAATGTGAAATAATATGTAATATATAAGAGCTTGAGGCGCTTAACTAAGTTATTTGTATGTAATTATAAGTCAATATATTAAGCAACATATTAAGTTTTTATATATTATGTAATATTTTGCATTGAAAATAAATTATATTTATACATTTGTCCATCTTTAAATGCGAACATGATTTAAATTTTGTTTCTTTTTTTACATTTATTTAATTCCTTTTTGTTTTGTTTAGAAATTGAAGACTAAAAAGAGAGCAGTCACATGTAAGCTCTACGCGCAACTCAGTTGGACTTTCATACCAATGTCCGAGTCTTCGGTCCCCTTAAAATCGTCACTGCGTGAGTTTACCAAAGTAGTATATTATCATCAGAGTTAGACGTGAAAGAAAAATTCCAACTCTATTGATGAATAAGACGTGGGTTAAAGTTCGAGTACAAATTTTGAACTGGAAATAAATACGTACGCACAAGCTAAATAATAGCACGTGAAAACAGAAATATGATAAGAAGTGCAAGTGATAAAAGTCTGAAATTTCCTTTTCTTTTTTCTCAAAGAATGGAATCTTTTATCAGAATTCAATATCATTTCAATAAAGAGGAGAGAGAATTGTTTATCTCGTATCAACATTAGAAATATGCGCTAGTATTTTAACGCTTTTATTCACTTATCGGATATAGAAGGCAAATCATTCCTTTACCTTAGTGATTTATTTTAATGTAATAAGTAATAAAAAAGGTGACATTTACAGTTATAATGATTACCACAAAGCATACCTTTTACATTTTTATACACCCACACAAACACCATTTTTATAAAACTTCATTTATAGTTTTATAATATTCTTAATTCTGTATCCACTTGAGGCGAGAAAAATTGCCAAACTTTATTTTACGTCCCCGTTTATATGCATACGCTTTTCTGCTCACACTTTATCATTTTATTGCATAGGTATTTTATCGTACTTACATGAGTTTCCCAACAATATTGATCTGATTTCTATGCAACAAGTAGTGCGTGTGAGTCAAAGTGTATTATTCCCTATATTCATATTACCTTCGTGTAATTTTCAAGAATAGAGCTCAAAATCGAAACATTTAACAATCCGATTTTGCTGTTCTATAGAGAATATGTATAGTATTATAATACTACGCGTTTTTATCAGAACGAATGCATTTTTTTTTTTTGCTACAAAATGTATTTTATATATCATCTCCTATCCGTGAGGCTACATGGATTTTAGACTGTCCGTGTCCATGTGAAAAATTATCATTTTTTTTCAATCTCCGATTTAGTTTCTAAACAAACAAATAAGTGGTAGGATGTGGGGCTGAGCAGTGGGCGACTGCGCATGTCTCTAACTATAATCTCTGCTATTACCGACGGTATCTCACAATTTTAAGCTGAGCTGTGGCACACAAATGTAGATGGTATAATTATTGCTCCCTCCAAATGTGAGTTGAGCAGTGTTATTCGCTTTCTTCAGACACAAAGGAATAATGTAGAAGAAATTCACCGAAAAATGAGCCGAGTTCTCGGTGAACACTTCACGAGTGAAGAGAGATTTAAAAACATACATATCTACGTTTGTGATGAAGGACAAGGATGCAAGTCCATTCAAGCAAACTTTCAACAGCAGGAGGTTATAGCTACAAATTTTTGGAGCCAAAAAGGGTGTCTTGTTAACGGAGTTTATAGAACCGGGGACGAAGAAAATTGCAGCTGATTGTTGTCAGACCTTATGACGACTGCGAAGAACCATTCAAAACGAACGAAGAGGAATGCTGACTTCTGGAGTGGTTCTTATTCGTGATAGCGCACTCCATCAAAGCTCTGCTGTGACAGCAAATTCAGGAGCAGTTTAAATGGGATTTGCTTGACCATCCGGCGTATTAGTCTGACTGACTTAGTGCTGAGTGATTTTCCTCTATACCTTGAATTGAAGAATTGGCTAGGAGGCCTAAGTTTCAAGACCAGTAAGGAGCTTGGAAACTAAGTAGAAGTCCATGTCACATCACTGGCGACAACATTCCTCGAAGAGCAGATCGAAACCCTTGTCCAAAAATATGACAAATGCTTCAATTTTTAAGGTAAAAACAGTAAGTAACCATGTTTGTACGTAACTTTTGAATACAAATTCATGTTCTTCTGTATTCTTGTCTTTTTTTATGGTTCATAGGAGGCTTAAGGAAACGACCTTCGTTTATTTGGAATGTTTCTAAATTTTAAGAATTGTGTAATTAAGAAATGTATATGATACAATATCACAAATTTGTAAGAAAACTCTAACCATTTTCTGTTTGGAAATCCTCTCAAGTTTGGATCGGGCTGTTTGACATATGGTGAAGAAAGCCTTAAAATACTCTGATGCTTATTAATTATAAGCATGTCGAACCTAATCAAAAAATTTGATACTGACTATACAAAAACATATTTGTTAATTAATTATAAAAATAAAAGAAAACTGAAACTTTTCGTATTATTAGTGCAAAAAACGTGATAAAATTAATATTTTTAAAAGAGATTTATTACTCAAAGCACGTTTAACCCACAAATTATTAAAGCAATAAAGAGAATTTCTTCATATAACACGCAAAAATAATATACGTAAATATCATTACTAATTATACTTAAAGATATATTTCATTGAATAAATATGTAACTTATTTAGGTCATGCGTAGGTTGACCTCAGTGAAGAACGACGCTCTTTTTAAGAGGAAAGAGTTTATTAATTAATGAAAAATCAAAAATAGACACGCATTTCTGTGTACTTACACCTCGAGATCTTATATGCCAATCTGTCTTAGTGGCGCTGCTGAAGTGAGGTGGGACAATTCCCACAACTATATATATTAGGTGTACCAGAAAGCTCTGCCTGTTTAGGAAGTGAAACAAAGTAATGTATTTTTCATACATTTAATAATATTTAGTGTACAATATAACTTCTGCCGTTACTTATGACTTCTTGCCAGAGTGATAGTAATTTAAAAATACCACTTTTGAAAAATTCTGTGCCTTTAGAGGCAAAGAAGCCCTGCAATGTTTGGTTGACATCTGCTTCAGTTTCACAACTTTTTTCTTCAAACAACTTTGCAGGGAGAAAATAGGTGGTAAGCGGAGGTGCTAGGTCTGGGAAGTAAGGTGGATACGATAGAATTTCCTAGCCTAACTCAATGATTTTCTGGCTCAACAAAGCAGTTTGTGTCAGAAATTATTATGATGCAGTATGATGTTGAACTTCCTGTTGAACTTCGCCAACTTCTTTTCTATATGAGTGCTTTGTTAAAGTCATTCATTTGCTGACAGTATATTTCCGAATTGAGCTATTCATTAGATTTGAATATCTCGTAATGTACTGGTCTTAGAATGTCCCACCATATACTTAACATTGTCTTATTCAGGCTCAATCTCAGATAAAGCATTTAGGAGCTGAGCTCCATGTATGATCTTATCCTTACGTTGTTTTCGTAGGTAATCCATTTTTGATCACCAGCTACCGTCCTGAAAATTCTTCATGAAAAAGCTATCATACTGTTTAATGAGAGTTCGTTTTTGTTTCTTATAAACAGAAATGTGTATATGACAGCTCAATCAAACAAATATTTCTCATTCATTTCATATATATATATATATATATATATATATATATATATATATATGGATGTGTGAATTATGATTTCACTTGAAAAATAATTTAATTTACTTATTATTTTAAATTCTTTAACTTACGGTAAAGAATTTATCCTTATTTCCTGATAGCATTCCAATTTAGTTTTCAGTTTATTAAATCACGCGGATGGAATAGCTGATGTGGCTAGTGAAATCTGCCGCATCAGCTATTCCTACGGTCACAGACCTGTAGGTATAAATCCCTATATATTAAAAAAGTCAATCTCTCAGTATAAAGAAATCCTACCATATAAATTCGATGCAAGGTAAAATTCCCTTTCTTTCGACTCAGCCAAGAAGGCTAAAACTGCTCAGCTGATGTACAAAAAAAAAATATGTAAAATGGCCACTCTCTCTTTCAACAAGAATAAATAGACTTTATGTGGACATCTTGTCGTCTTATTCATGCCATGACACCTAATGTCCATTTAACTTTTTACAGTTCTTTTTACTTATATAAATATATGTAAGTAAAAAGAATACTTATTTGAGGAATAGACTTAAGAATTTAATATTGTCACTATTGTGCAAAAAATTATCACATCTATTAATAATAGCATTTATAAGAAAAGGAGGGGGAAAAAAGATGTGCAGCTCACTATTCATATTATACCAGTCCATTATCTTCGAATCGATAAAATCGATGCAACTTTTTTTTTCAACGTAGTGAAATAGGATTTCTCATAAATAATTCTGACGGACTATTTAACAATAATGGAATTTTCCTGAGCGAAAAATTATTCGCTCTAAATGAAATCTGTTTTGCATATCTATATTTTGGTCTTTTTCTCTTATTTCTATAAATAAATATTTTATGTTATATTTTAATCAGCTTTATATCATGTACTGTAAATATATTATGTATTGCACTAAAAATTTATGAACATAGTCTTCCAGCTTAGTTCGACTTTTGTCATCCTTAAGAAGACCAATAAAAGTATTGATGACCTGTCTTTGAACTTATCCAAAATATATTTTTTGACTTACTATCTAGAAAATAGGTCAGAGTATCAAAAAATCGAGAACAATTTATTTTCATACTTCTGTACTGCGACAAGACCTTAAAATAATTTTGCATTTGGAATATTTTGTGAACTATATTATAATAAACAGAATCACGAGCTCGCAATTCTTCGTATGAAAAATTTACAGAGAGTGAGACAGACAGAATTTTAGAAGATGAAAAATACAATAAAAATACATCAAACAAAAATAAGTAAGTAAATGTATCCAATTATTAAAATCTGCATGAGTAAAGGTAATTTATAATGGAATTAAAATATATTAGGTAAAAAAATGTCACTATTATTAAAATTATTAATATCGCTTAAATCTGAAGATAAATAAATAAGCAAATAATTAGCATCATTTTTAAAACACTCTGAAAATTTTCAATCACGTAAAAAACAAATTTTAAAATCTTTATCAAAAATTATAACTGCTTAGTCAAAAAATTTCTTTCTAAGCCTTGAAAAACATTTGTGAAACGTTTATCGCTTCGCTGACAAATATTGAATAAACAATCAATTGCATCTAATTAATTTGAGGGTTTCTTCATAATGGTCATTATTTTGAATAATCAAGACTAAATTTAAAAGAAAGCTGGTTTTTTTAAAAAAAAATATTCAGTAGAATGTTTACTTTTTTGTAACAGGTTAATATTCGTTATTTTTTATTGAATATTTTAATCAGTTTGGATAGTAAAGATTTCCAAATTAATGTATTCCATTTCAATGCACGAAGTTGAATATATTTCGTATAAAAACGATTGAATATATTTTTATGTGTATTTATATAGAAAATTACGTTCCAATACCTAAATGGAAATGTAAATTATTTTAATGTGTGAAGATAAACTTAAATTCGAAAGCGATCAAATATATTTTACTCTTATATATTTGTGTCTTTGCATTACAATATTTAAAGTAAAGAATGCTATTTCGTTGATAGAAACTACATAAATTCAAGTATGAGGTCATTGGAATATGATTTAATACATTTCAGGAGCAAACATAGAAATTCAGAGGTTGTTCGAATCCCTCATCCTTTCAAATGAAATGTAAATATTCAAACTCAATGAAAATTTTCATATTTTATTCAACGAGTAAAATATATTTCTATACTCCTCAAAGGAAATTCAGCGCACTTCAGTATATTTTAAATAGTAGCAACAAAGAAAATAGTTTAATTTTCTTTTGCAATTTTAGGCGGAATTAAAACCACTTGTAAGAACAAAAAAGTTTTTGTTCCATTTATGTTACACTCCTATTATTTAAGCAGGTGCCCGGTATGCCCTTATTGAGATAAATTAAAATTCAGTTAGGATTATGAAAGAGGGAGAAATTTGCAAAAGAACATCAAAATATCTACCTCCCTTATTTCTTTCAACATTCGAAGAAAAAAACACCTTTTCACTTCAATACAAACATACGCCTAGCATTTTTTTTTTTTTTTCTGTTTGTTTCAATTATAAAAAAGATTGCACTATATCATACGATTAAAAAGTTTCTTTGGGAGATTTTTCGCCAAATGTAACAACCCAATCCACTCCATCGATCTCGGCTCTCTCAGCAAAGCGGGATGGTCTCTGCCTCATCCGAAAAGAATAGAATTCGCATCCTCGCTCAAAAAGACACGCGGACAACGTCAATCGGTAGATCAAAAAGATGGTGGGGCGGGTAAAAGTGACGTCATGCTCTCTGGGTCCGAAGTGGGTTGACAGCTCTTTATTTTTAGGGGGCTCGTAACATTTTTTTAGCCAACCAGAACGTTCCCGAACACTTACTTCTAATGGGTTTGGCTATTCTCGGACGAATGATTCAGAGTATATCGTAAAACTTGAACATAGAGTAATAAAATATTCTTTTCCGCATAAAAAAGAAGGAAAGTTACAATGTCTCCCACAGAGTTTCTGCTCATCATGTTGTAATCGAGTTTATTTTTTGGTCAAGATCCATCATTACTAAAATATATTTTCTGAAGGGTCGGTTTGTTCGTGTATGTTCGGCTATAAATTCCGGCCGGTAACGAGATCTTTCTTGACTTGGTTGTTTTATAGTAGTCTTATAGACTGACCGAAAGAAAGGTTGATGTTATCATCAAGAATTGTGTATGTGTGTGTGTGTTTCTATGCATCGTATCATAAAATTACTATGGCTTTTAATTGATTGATTTCAAAATTTCGAACTTAGAGGCAGTCATTAATGGGCTTAATTCTTAAAGGTCACATGACCAATACAAACTTTTTTCCCCCTGAAGTCAAAGTTGACGTCATTCTGATATTTTTTGTTGTACTTATAAATTCCATGTACAGTTTCAAATATAATTATTAGGTAATTATGCGCTATCATTAAATATTTTATTAGAATGTTTTCGAAATAATTTGTTTTTCCTTTTTCTGAAAAGATGGAGATATATTTAAATCGAGGGAATTTTTCACAAATGTGTGTTAATAATGCAAACAGTTAGCATCTGTTATGTTGCCGTGACGTCACATGAATAGAGCTCATTCTGTTAGCTCCAAATTTATATGAGGTTTAATGGCTTAGTGGTAGAGAAATAGCTTCATAAATGGTGTTGATAGCGTTTTGAAGACATTAATTCTATCAAATGCTATCGTATACAACAATGTAACTAACATAAAATGGAATCCCACATTATTCACATGGAAGGTTGAAATATGAAGTCGAGAACAGACGCCATTGTCTACATCTGACAGCGGCTTAAAATGTCATGGTTCGTCAAGATCAAAGTAAGCCATTAGCGTAACACGAATTACGAGCCATTAGCGTAATTACGAATTAAAATAAAACCCTCGTAGCCTTTTAATTAGTGAAGACACAAAAAAAATTTTAAAACCTTTTTAGAACTGATTTAGAATTAGTAGATAAGTATTAAATTATAATGCATTTTAATAAAATTTCAAATTTTTTTAAAAAAAAAACTACTGCTGAATTGCGTTATGATATATATATTAGAATGTAAGTAATCATCAGGGTTAATTAAACAATTTTTAATTAAATAAAATCATATAATAAAGCCTCAAATCATATAATATGAGAAAGTTGTAAAAAAATTGAAACCAGCAAATATCGCAAAATTAAATGAAAAATGCAGTAAATTATCAAAATAACCACACAAAATTAAGAAAATATTCTTAATTAAAAACATACAAAAACTTATGTATATAATCTCATTTATAAATCTAAGTATCTAAATAAAGTTTTTCGAAAACAATCCATTTAAAAAATAAGTATCAAATACATTAAATAGCTAACAAAAATTAAATATTTTATTTAGAAGTATTCGCCTCAACGATAGATTTTTAGCCTCATCTAACTTTATTTTACGGTAATCTACGGGAAACGAATTATAAAAAATCGTTGAACCTTTTTTCGCAATCACAATATTTTTCCTCTTATTGATAAATAAATACCTGATGAAATTTTTTCCCAAAAATCATGATTTTTTCTCGCGCTGCAAAAATAAAAATAGAAGAAAGAAAAGCGCAATGAAATTATTGATCGGCCAAGGGGTTAAAATTCCCAAATGTTAGAACTTTAAAACAGAAAATGGAATTAAACCCATTAATTTCTAAACAAAAAAGAATATTTAATTTTAAAACATTATCATGATATGCTGAAATATGAGCTTTTTAAAAAAAATTGAGTTCCAGTCAACATCAGTAACAGTATTATTATCATTAATTCATGTGGTTGAAATGCCATCAGAATATGGTTAATATTTGATTTGATGATATTAATGTTGTATTAGAACAAATCATAAGAATATATATTCCTATAATCCGAAATTATTTTTTCCGGATATTCAAAGACTCGACTGTTTTTGAGAAAATTTATAAGGAGAAGGCTGTTTATATATACAAAATTTAAGATAAAAAAAAAAGGTGCAGCCAACCCAAACGTAGAATTTAATATCATAAATTCGCAAAGATTTACGATAATTGGTTCATATAAAAATTGTCGTTTATTTCACATTATTTATTAGTGACCATAATTTATGTATTTAAACATGTCTCATAATTGATATTAAAATTAGAATTCATTTAGATTATTCATTCATGCTATTTAATCTGGTGCTTTTTCTTTCTAAACATGATTTTTTTTAGTTTTAATATTTAGTTAATATATAATTTCAACTCTACCCATAATTACGGAATCTGTAAATCTCATAATGGGATACTTTTACTAGGTTTTTATCTCTCGATTTCCTTTATTTTGTCTCTTTCTTTTGTCACTTTCAAAAATCGACAATGTGTATTCAATTTTGAAAGATTTTTTGTTTAATTTTTCTTAGACATTTCCAAATCTTTTACGGTTCCTATGAGTCAAATAAGATCACCAAGAACATTAAAAAAAATTCAAGGCATTTTAAGAAAAAAAGATGAGTCATTTCGCTCTCTTTCTCCCTTTCTGTACGTAACTTTCTTCTGTGCAAATATATAAATTATTTAATCTCCTTTTAACAATATTTAGATTCTTTTTTGAATAAATAAATGTGATATTGAAGAATCGTTTCAATAAGTAATGTACTTTTTTAATATATAACACGCACGCAGACATATTCCTATATATATATACATATACATATATATATATATATATATATATATATATATATATATATATATATATATCTTCCCTTAGGGGGGTGAAAGTTTGGAGAGGAAGATGCCAATTTAGGTGTCGTTCTCGTCAATTGACCGAAATTCAAAATTACAAGATCCTTCATGTTGCTTCTCAGTGCAACTTTAATAAATAATTACAATCCACTTTCTTTCAGTTTCTCAATTTTATAAAATCATCACTAACAATTAGAACCCTTTCAAATGACAATGAGATGTTTCTTTGTCATCTTGATTCTTATATATTAACAGTCACCTATATTCTTAGATTAAAACGTCGAGAATGAGTTTGAGAAATAATGATCTTTTTTAGTTACGTTCTTATTCTTAAATTTAATTCGCTCACTTTCTTAAATTATCGTTAACAATCAAAACGAATTTAAGTTACTTGAAGATTTTCTTTTGTCATCTAGATTAGTATATTAATGTCATCCATGTTCTTATGATTCTTAGAATACGACGACGAGGTTGAGTTTGATAATACACGTTTCTTAAGTGACGTTTTTAATTTTCTCTAATTATAAGTGTTACGCAAAATTACCAAAAACGATTGCGAACATGTCACATCATATTCAGAAAAGATGTCACGTATATTCCAACACCATATTTATTTTCTTGATTCATCAAACACGTTGACGCTCACTTTAATAATATACGCCTACTCAAGTTGAGTTGCATTTTAACGTTTAGAGGCTTATTAACGTGGAATGTGTTCTTAGGCCAGTGGGTGGCAGGGGTTGCACAAACAAGGCCCAACAACAGAACATGCTACCTCGGTGGCGCAATCCGCTCGAGTAATTGGCAACCGGTGGTGCGCTGATTCACCCCAAAAGCATAAATTTGGAAAGAGTGAATTGGGAATTCTCCCCTTCAACGCATAGCGGAGAATGCCAAGGCAAACATTTCCTAACATATGAGCAGCGAGTGGGTGCTATTTTTGCGTCGCCTATAACGTTAACTTGACAGAAAAAAAATGCGTGTAATAGTTTTGTCTCCTCGTCATGAGCATTTGCATTTGCGTATGTGACCTTACGTTTTATTATCATTTGAATTTCCTTCTCCGATCGTTTCCCATTGTTTTAAAGAGGATTGCAGAGGTATTAAAAACGACTAGAGTGGATTTATATTCTCGACAATGTCACCAGTTGTTTTGAAAACTGAAACGTAGTAGAATATTGTGTAAGTCGTTGAGTGTTATCTGAATTTTAATTTTCTGAATGGGTTTAAAAACTAACTTCTTGTTTTGTCCGAATCCGATAAAGCAACCGATTGACCACAGAATATATTTTTAAATATTCACGTTACTTATAAATTTTCTCAAAAGTGCTCGATTATTTTCTGTTCCGTTTTTTTCTTCTGTTCAATTATTTTTTCTCCCCCCTTTTTTTTACTCCTTTGAGTCAATTCTACTTAAATTGATGCACTGTGTTTAACGTTAATTTACTGCTTAAAATGAAAGATTGAGGTAGACATCAATTACACATGAGATTAATTTCTGAATTATTTTGTGCCGATTTAACAAATTTAAAAATTATAATTTACATTTCAAGTAAGGAAGTGTTATTATAAATTAACACTAATACTAGGTGGACTAAGAAAAATAGTATTTTAATTTAATGAATTAAGTAACGCATTTTCTGCTTGTGAAAAATATTAGCATAAGTAGACGTCACCACAAGGTAATAATTTTAACAACAACAATAATAATAAATGCAAGTTCAGTGTGATGCTCTGACTTCGCTACTCGTGATTTGCTCCTTAAAATTCCACCGAGTAATCAATAATTTAAACAGTTGAATGCTTAAATCTTGAAACAACTTATATATTTTTTAAAGACTTATCAGGGATCAATGTTTATGTTACGAATGAGGAGCGGTAACTGTCTCGCATCCTCATCCGAAGATAAAATGGATGTACTGTTTATCTCCATTGCAACAAAAGTGGATACGAGTCAGGAACAAATATACTGAATCCAATTCCACTCTCAGCAATTCGTCGACCGTTTAATCTTCTCACACCAATGTTGTATGCACAAATTGCTCTCCAGACTTTAAGCTCCTTTCAACATTTAAACGTGTCTAATCTCGCCTCCCAACCTTACTTTCTCATTCACTACACTTTAACATACAGCAATACTAAATTACGTAAGTACAAATAATATACTTATTTATAACTAGGGGCTCTCAAACTAAATAACATTATAAAAACCCCAAAAGGTTAGTTAAAGGGAATTAAGCGTGAGAACCCGTAACATAACTGTAACTAAGAATTCGTGTGAAGGTGGGAAATTAGCCTAATTCTAAATGTTTTCAAGACCCATGTTAAATACCCGTATCTGCTACAAAGGATAAATTATATTTTCACGATAAAAAGAAGTGTGATTAACTTTTCCTACTCACAACATAAACATATTTTCTCGACAGCATCTTAGAACCGGATTACATATTAATAAAAAAAGTAGAAAATACAACTAATTTTACATTATATTAATATTTGGATAAACAACTTTGAGTATTGAATTTAGGTTCACTTGAAGCACAATACAGTAAAACTATACTAAATAAATAAATCAACAACACACACTTATACAAAGTGATCAATTTCAAGAGTACCCATTTGTAGCAAGATTTTCAACACCATTACCATTACATTACATAATGTGCGGGTATCGATTTTTTTCACTTTCTAAATGCGAAAACTCGTTTTTTAAGCATAAATTGCGTGACATCATTAGTAATATTTTTATCCGATTCTATGCAAATTATTTCAGTAAATTGCCTGCTTATTGAAGAAATCTCGTCAGTGACACCAACAATGTCGCGAATGCGTCAAAAAACTTGGTTCGACGTGTTCATGTTTGGATTCAAAATGGTGGCGAATTTTTTCATCATTTACTGTAAGGAATGATAATATAAAAATTTGAATTAAACTATGTTTTTCAAAAATAAAAATATTACAGGATCAAGTAACATTGTGCGTCTCCATTTTTTTACCTCACAAATAAAATTGAAATAGTCCAATAGCATTGGAAATTGTCTCCCACACTTAAACAAGGTTCAAACTATTATTCTTCAGTGTTAGAATAGTTGCCTCATCCGTCAGATTTAAGGGTAATAAGAAAAACCAACGGGTACTCTTTTAAACTGATTACCCTGTATAATGCACTGATAACTTTTTACATGTGCATTCGCGAATGACGATTAATTGTTTATGATTCTGCTCTGATGGATTGAATGATCAACAAATTTGCTCTGAAAGTAATGGTTCATTTTTTTAAAGTGAGGTTCGCCTAGTGGTATGTTGAAACTAATACTGGGTTATAAAAAAACATTGCCTGATCGCCCCATCTTTGCTTCATGGTATAACTCGCAAAGCGATGCAGAATATCTTTGTGATATTTGTGATTCTTTTGGAATAATTCAAATCTGACCTTCCGAGGCAACAAAGTTACGATTTTTAAAGTATTAGAGAAGGTTGTAGCTGCTACAAAATAATTCAATACGTGGTATTGCGGTAATTGGTATTTATAAAACCTTTATAAACTTAACTGTGTGTGTGTGTGAATTGCAGAATGGGTTAAATGAGAGTTCATTTCTAGGATGAGATTTCAGCTACAATCGAGGAACATTCGCTAGACCTGAAGACTTATCTTAGGAGTGTTTTCTTTATTCAACGGCAAAGAATGAATGAGGAATCCATTCACATTTAACGTAGAATCCGAGACAGAACTGCCGGATTCAGATGTTGAATCTATAATTGAACTTTCGTGTGACGAATCACTCAAAGACATTCAACAGAGAATACCATTGAAGAATATTTGGCTGTCTTGTCGTCAAAAGTACCTAATTTCAGTAGAAAGAAATTGCAAAATTTCTATTGTCTTTTGTCACGTGAAAAAATATTTCGACACCAATTTCCAAAAAAAATGAACATAGAAACTGAATGCAAATCGAACCGTGGATTTGAGAATGAAATTATCTTCTTATTCTTCAATTGTTTGTTTATTAATGTCACACGAAGAAATAACACGAAAGCTACTGGCAACGGACTTCGTAATTTTGAGCCTCGGTCAAGTGACGAGAACGACACCTGAGCTGTCACCTTCCTCTCCAAACTTCTACATCATGCCAATTGGAAGGCTTGGGGCCTTGACAGGTTTAACGTGCATCAGCACCGCCGCACGGCAGTCTTTAGTGCCATCAGGGATCGAAACCCCGACTCAACAGACGACGCCGGCCACGAGTCCATGTCCGTGACAGCTAGTTTACCGCTGCCATTCTTTTCCTCCAAACGAAAAGTTTTTAGTTAGCAAGAAACAGCTTAACACTTTTCGATAGTTATTTGATTTTATTAAAATTTCCTTTTCGCAAATGTTTTTGTAATAATTTCATTATTAAAGAACATGATAATTACATTAATAATCTAAATAATGTTTTATTTTACCTACAAATCTCAAAATAGACAAAAAGTTTATATTGTGGATCTCGAAAGCGAATCTTAAATGCAAGCGGGTCACAGAAAAATTTTTTTTGGAAAACACTTCTTGAGAGCATAACTATGGAAAGAATGAATTGAGAATATTTTCCATCTGCAAGTGGAACTGATTTTCTCGTTCTCTCTCTTTTTAATCTGTATCTCTATTTATCCATTTTTAATATGATGATCCTTTAATGATGTTTTTATATCTGAAATGTCTCACAACACAGAACTTCACAGTACATTTTTCTGCTTCAAGAAATAGCAATTGATATTTTGTATGTCATCCTTGAAAAATAATCGTCTCTACAGATGAAAAATATCTCAAAAAAACTCCTAATTATAAGGTAAGGTTTTAGTTGAAGGTACACCGGTTTTACTTATACGAATTGAATCACTCACATTCTTTTATATATATCGCAGGGATAAGAATTCTTAAAATGTACACATAGAGACCATTACAATCGAAAAACTGTTTATAAGTATTAGTATTTTATTTTTATTCCATATGTATAAAACATTTCTCAAAACCATATACGCGTGTAATATATATTGAAAAACTTGATTCATGTAATAATCATTAATTCTCTTCTCAAAGCAGTTAAGACTATATTTGAAATAAAGTAAGACAACACGCTTATTAAAACTTTCGCATCAAAAAAATGAATTATAACCTAAACCCAAACTTTTATCACTGTTACCAAAACTTATCAGCCGAAAAATTCAAAATAAAATTAAGAACATAGTATTTAAAGGGAGGAATAAAGATATTTAATCTTTCTTTTTAAGAAATACTGTTTTCAATTATTCAAGTCATGATTTTCAACAATCCTAGAACAGTTTTGCTGTACCTTCTGATTCTCTAGAGAGACAGGGACAGTAAAAATGAAGCTTTTTCTGTAAAAGAAAAAGCTTTATTGATTATTGGAGTTACATTGAGGTAAAAGGTTTTGATCGATCATATTACGTTGCGTATCTCATTTCTGAAATTCGAATAAGACAGGAAAGCAAATGCTTTTCCATTAGCGGTGACATCCTTCTTTCCATGTATTCAGTACAACCATCTTATTTTATCTCCCTCATGTATAGAAGAACACTCATCAATTTCATTTCTGTTCCCAACCATTCTAAAATTTCCGATTATAAGAAATACATGTATTTCGTAAGATGACTAGATCTCCAATTCGGAACATATCTGCCAGCTAAGAAAATTAAGTTCATGATTTATTTCCTTCTGAAACAATTTATTTAATTATTTTAACAGAATTAAAAAGCTTCTGAGATTTATAAAAGTCAATTGAGTCTTTTTTCATTAAAATAACTCTAATCTTGTTCACATGGTTAACATGAAACACAATTTTTAACAATATTTTTCTCATTCATTGTTATTATAACCAGAAGACCCCATTACACTAACTGAAACTCCCAAGTCTTCTTTCAAGTGCCTTATAACACTGAATCACTATCGGATGCAAGGATCGACACATTTTAATGGGTTCTCACACTTATTTTCCTTTAACTAACCTCTAAGACTGCTTCACTACAATGTTTGATATGAGAACTTCACCTTGTGAAAGAACCGTTATAGTAGTATTTAGTGGTCACTTTTTGTTTCCGTCGAGTTTGAGTTCGAGTCCAGATACCACTTGAGACCTTACTTGTATCAGGTCTGAAGCACCTTAAGTGTGCTTCATATCCTTCCGATGCAGTGATGTAGAAGTTTGGAGAGGAATTTGCTAGCTCTGGTGTGTCCTCGTCACTTGACCGAGGCTCAAAATTGCGAAGTCCATTGTTAATAAACTTTAATCTGCTCCATTATGATTAACCGAAATGAATTTCATTTTTAAGCAAACGTATTTTGGCCTTAAGGCCTACTACATATATATGATGAATTTACTTTTAAGCAACGTATTTGGCCTTATGGCCTACTACATATATATATGTGTGTGTAGGCAAGGCACGCGTACGTGCAAAAATATTTCTATTAAATACTAACGCTCTTGCGTTGAACACCTCCAGACCCTTGTGGTAATAACAGATACGATTTCCTATTAATTCAAAATCCGTATCCAAATTTTAATCTTCCACTTAAATCCCCCAGGTAATTCGTAACAATATTTTTTTAAATCCTCATATTGTATTACGATATGTTTAAATAAAGAAATTGTTTATTCTTTTTATAATAAAAACAAATTTCAAAAACGCTGTCTCATTCAGAGATAATTCGTTAAATTAAATTATTCGTCATTTTAGTTAAGATTTATTTTCTCCCCAATGACAATTTCAACGACTCAAAGGATGAATTAAACTCCTACCCATACACCAATATTAAGGGTATTTTGAAATGCAAGGTTTCCCTTCTGAAGATGTAATTTTACACATAGTCAATCAATCATAAGTTTTGGCGACTTTTAGCGTTTTGGTGTCGCTCTTATTGGACTGAGATGTGACCAACACGCAAATTTGCTATAAGGATAAAAGTTATGACATTTTTAATTTAAAAAAATACTATTCATAAATGTTTATTAATGGATATATTTATTTTTAAGTTTAATTTTATTTACATTGGTTGAAATGTACGAGTATATATTAGTTTCCTTGTTTTATTTTTCTATTGTTAAATTTATTTCCGTTTCCGGTGTTTTTTTTTTTTTTTTTTGTTATTATTCTTGGTCAAAACCATCAACGATAATTTAATTACAAAAGATTTGATGGTTGAATTCTAAAAATTAGTATAAGAACACTCGTCCTATTCCAAAGTATGGGACTGTATTTATATTATCTCCATTTAGTTTTAGTTTTGTATTTAGGTAAGTTGCAATAATCTCTTAATGCTTATATTTGTAATGAAATAATATTATATATGCGTAATAGTATATCAGTAAATGTATGGTTTTCAAGCAACTTTTCAGATTGGGCCGTAATTCCGAAAAAAAATCAACTGTATGACATGAAATTCATACTACAAAAGCACAATGTAGCACTTAAAAGTTGTGAAAGCATAGTAGCTAAAAATAAATTATGCGCATATTATGGTACAAAGCAGAAAAATGCTTTATTGAAAGAATGGCGTAAGAAAAAACATTGTCTGGCCATGAGGAAGAACAAGAAACCAAAATCCCTTAGTATGGGATATGACCTCCCTCATCTGGCATGGTTTCATGATACCGTCTATTCATACTCAGCACCAAATAATCCAGCAGTTCTTGAGGTAATATTTGTCGTTTTTGAAGGAGCCTTTCTTTCAGCTGTCTGGTGTTCTCCGGAGAATACAATCTTTCTGCCAGGCGTCTCCCCAAAGACTCCTACACATGTTTCATGAGATTTAAACCGGAGTAGCACATTGGTTAATCCATTCTGCAGATATCCTCACTTTCTAAAAGCTCCTCAACAACAGAGGTCATATGTGGACGATCATTGTCGTCCACAAAAATAATGTCTGAACCAATGGTCCCTCAGAATTGATGCACGTGAGGAAGGATTATTTCATCGCAGTAACGATCTCCAATAAGTAAGGCGTTGTCGAAAATATGGAACCCCGCTTGTCCATTCAACATAATGCCTCATCACACAAAGCCCTCCAGGAACCCCCAGCGGTCTCTTTCCCTGATGTTAGTTGGATGAAACTCTATCCTTACCCCCCTTCATATCAACTGGAGCAGAGAATCATGCTCAGACTGAAATGACTGTCACCAGAAAACAAAATGTGACTCCATTGTTGAGATATCCAGCCTTTGTGTTCTTGACACCACTGTAAAAGATGCTGCCGATGGTCTTCTGTTAACTGTATGCAGCGTCCAGGACAACGGGCAAACGTAATATCTGTCGTCAACCGTAATATCTGTATTAAACTGTAATATCTGTCGTCAGGTTGCTGAGCAATGTTACCCAATGTCTGGTTCCGGTCTTTTTTCGCCTGCAGAACGATGTACTGGTCCTTGCTTGCCATGAATTTCTTCGGCTGACCACTGTCAATCTTTCATATAACTGTACCTAACATTTTGAAAGTTTTCCAAACTTTTAAAATGACACTTTTGTCACTTACAAACTCTTGTGCAACACTCCTCAAACTATGTCCCTCTTCAAGCTTGCTGATCCATCTATCACGGGCAAAGGCATCCTGATGCTTTCTTGTAGCATTATTGAACGTATGATTTGACTTTCACTTGCAGAAAATGTCTGTAAATGCGCCCTTTGACCTTCTTGCTTTGGCACCAAGTGCTCACATTCCACGCATTTGAGTGCCGTAGCGTCCTCTCTAATGTCATTTTAGAGGTCGATTGTTAATCTTTTTTTGATTCTGCTAAAACCAGAAAAATTCCCTGAAATGTGATATTTATTATGTTCTGTAACAATATCTAAACAGGCTAATACTGTTATTTCAAAATAACTTTTTGGAAATTTTTCGAGAATCAAACATGTTTAAGCATTGACCTTTTAATACGATAAACAAAAATTATTAACCAACACATGTTAGGAATATAATTAGCTCGATTGAAAGAAGTACAAAAAGTCTACGACACATGTACATGAAACCTAACAGCTTGCGCGTTATAAGGATAGTTTTTACTGAATTCGTAAAATTGGTCTGTCAAACTATTTACTTCGAAATGTTTCTGTTTAAATTAGGGGTGTCGATTTTAATTCTTTATTCGTTTTCAATAGCATAGGTTTCAAGCTTAAAAAAAAAATTTCACTCTATAATTTTATTAAAAGAATATTCATCCCTTTATTTAGACAATTAAAACATTATATGCTTTACCCAGAAACTTTTACTGAAATATATACCACACGATGCAGCAGAAAGAATTACCTTTTCTTAATTTTTTTTTAAAAACAAGGCAAGAGTTCTGCCTTATTTAAAAAAAAAAACTAAGAACACTGTGTCACTAAACACATTGTGAAAAAAAGTACGAAGGCTTGCAGAATCTACAATTATCCATTACAATGATATAGAGGAATACTTGAGGTAAAATAATTAATAATTTAATAGTTATTATAATTAGCAAAATAGTAAGGAGTAATAACAATAATTGTCATATAAATTTAGAGCCGTAGTGTAACACCAAGAACAATGCAGTTCTCAATCACCAAACTTCACACACCACGCAACTTGTGGACCGCAAAACCCACTTGGATTTAGTAGATTCATCATTCTATTAGACAGTCTTTACTGGAATCGGAAATTGATCTAACGAGTTTCAGACTACAAAGATCGATTCTCGGCCAGTAGTTTATTGCTTTCTTGATTGTTTTAATAAATGTTATAAGAAGAATTTAAAAATTTGGTTGGTGCGAAGTTGAAGTTCATAATCGTAACTTCGAGTCCGGAGATCTTCATATAGAGTTGCGGCATCAAGTCCTGCTCAATCAAATTCACTAATGACCTGTTGCGCGAAAACAAGGAAGAAGGAAGGACTATATGTTGAGCGGATGTGATGCGATTGCTTATTAATGTCTCTGTGAACAGTAACACGAGAGCAATTGTCGAACGGACCTTGTAATTTTATATATTGGTCAAGTGATGAGGAAGATACTTAAGCTGACACCTTCTCCCCCAAATTTCCCCACCACAACAACGGGAGGACTTGGTAACCTCGACAGATTTTTAGAGCATCAGTCCCACTACACATCGGATCTTCAGTAGCATCAGGGCTCGAACCCCCGACTTGATGAAAACTGCTGGTCACACGCCCACGACCATGACCACTAGGCTATCGCGGCTACTCATGTTAAGTGGAAATGGGACTCAAAATCTTAAAGCGAAGTCGAATGGAAGTTAGGAAACGATAGTATCATCTCGATAGCCATCTACATCACTTGATAATAGCTTGAAAATTCAAAATTCCATCCCCAATAACTACGTGCAGTTCTACATCGGTATTAATTCTAATCAAAGGAATCAAGAATTCCTGTCATATTTAGACTTCAGGGGCTTACCTTCTTTACGAAGGTGCAGGTTTCATGACCCAGAGTCACCTTAATTATCTTTTTATTTCCTATATGTTTTATTGTCATTGTTAAACACGCGTGACACGTCCCCGGGATACTCTAGCTGTCCTTCTCTATTTTCGACCCTTCTTCTTGTGAATAATTTTTTAACTTTCTTAACTCTCTCCCAAACATCTAGACCACAGTTACACCTTGTTTGGCGCAGCTTGGCCATATCTGGCTCTTGTGTCATTAAGCTCTACCATCACTCACTCCTTTCAAATTTGGAATTTTTAGCAAATATTAAAAATTTACAAAACAATGAAAAAAAGTTTGAATATTATTTGGTAATTAAAACATTAATATTCGGATATTCTTACTCTGCTTATTAAGTTTTTGCTTTCATAATTCTGAAATGAGAGGAAATGTAAGAATCCCTATGTTCAAGAATTACTCCAAAATAGCATCGCTATTCGGTATGAATGAATGAACTGAAATCTTAAAAGTAAACGTTTATTTTATCTAAAAATACAATCTGTAACATTTTATGTTTAAATACTATGCATCACGCAATTTCTCGATCAACGTTCTCACGTGCTGACCGAGGGAAAAAAGAACAAAAATAAAACGGACAGTACTTTTTTTTTCTTCTTCAAAATATTTAGTCCTTGCTTTATAGAAGCATGCTTTCTTGAAGATATCTAAAGATATGAGTCATCAAAAATAGATTAGTTTTCCATCTAATTCTTTTATAGCAGTTTGTTGTGTACTTTATAAGTTTTGGGGACAAATAATGCAATTGTTTTTATACTACACTTTAAATGTTACTATGTACACTGAGTGCTCAGAAAATATCTGACTAAATTGTAAAAGAAGGCAAAAATACCAAAAAGATTTTTTTTTGTAGAGTATGCCCAGATATGCAGTGCTTAAGTACAAGTGTTTATAAAAGATTTGTAAGGGGATACCAAAAACAGAGATGAAACCCTTGTTTTTAATGCAGATATTCAAAAGAATAACTTCTGACAAAAAAAAACATCATTCATTCATTTTCTAGCATATATCACATTTATATTCGGCTCTTGATTGATCAAGATTTGTTCGTCTCTGCAATCTTCAACCATGTTATTCGTTTCCTACCGCAACCCTACTCGTCGTATTGAAATCTGCAAGCTCCGAAATTAGGAAAAGATGCTGTGCGAAAAATCCAGGCATAAATGAGGCATTGTACCACTGCAAAAAGTTATCATTTCATCTACGTAGTGTTCTTTGTCACCTTAACTCGCTTTACCGAAAATATCCGGAGATCCATCTTTCACCCCTCAGAAACATGTCAAATATTTCCCCGGTATATTTTTACACTGAGGTAAAAACATGATTTTTAAGTCAATTGTAGTAGCGTATTTTTAATCGTTATAAACTTCAAAATGATTTATCAAACTATATCTCTCATCTGTTATGTCTACACAGAAAGTTTCTCTTTATTTTTGTACATAAGAAAATATCTTTGAAATCTCAGTCATTAATTACTCTGAAACAGCTGTATTTATCATTTCACTTCATTCATGTTTGTAAAATTCCTTTAAAGTGGGCTATAATATGAAGTTCATTTAAGGAAATGCGTGAGAGACGGTCTTACCGGTACTCTTTCCTGGAGCAGTAATAAGGCATTGTAAATAGTGTGCAGTATCAATAAAAGTTTTGATGAGCATATTCTATGTGTAGAAATAAAAGGTACTAAATTGAATTATTTAATCGTATATTCTAAAAGTACTCGTTCTTTTGTTTTCATTTTAGAATCGCTTCCTTAACGTATTTTTTGTCTGTGTATAATATTCTTAAGAAACAAACAAATTATTACGTAATGATACCTGAAAATACTGGCATTATTTTAAAACTTGTGAGGTGATAAAAATCCTTAATTTTGAAAATTTTACTTTTTGTCTAAATGCTCAAATTTCTTAAGAACTTTATAAATGTAAAAAAAATGTTATACTCAGTGTCATATACTAATATTTAAATTATGTGAAAATGTTATAAAGTAGAAAGTTTGTGACTGTAATAAGGGTGGAATTCGTACATGTTTCTATTCATACCACCTTTCAGTAACTTTGAATGCAATATTCAAATGCAATAAAAATGTTCACATGTTCTATATAATATGTTCAAATATACAATATAATGCTTAAATATACTACATAAAGTTGTACATTGTTATATAGTATTACGATATACTACGTAATGTTTAAATTCTACATAAAATCTAACAATGATAAATTTTGCTTACAACTCCGTCTACCAGACACTTGAAATTCGTGAATGTAGCAAAAAATAATAAAGACTTTTGTGATTTTTGAAATCCTCATATATATATATATATATATATATATATAAAGGATTTCAAAGGTGGTTCAAATGCTCTTCAATATAGAAATATTGTGCTATTCGTTTTGATACATTTTCTCACATATGATTACCTGTAACGAAATATAATGATTATCTATAAGTCAATGCATAGTTTCTGCAATAATAGCTACATTATGCAATTCAATAATAATTAGTAGTTTTAATATCGATTAACAACTGTTACTGCTATGGTAAAAAGTAATTAATTGCTAAAGAGGCCATTTAAAAAAGAATAAATTAATATTATTATAATTTTTATTTAAATTTTATCTCATATAATTATGCATTATTTATTTATTTCAAAAATAAAAATTTACATTGATTGTTTTAGTTAGTTTATTCATTCAATCATTCGATTTATTTCAATAACATTTCAAGTATTTTTATTTCTAATATCTGGGAAACGAATTTCTATAGTTTCTTTCGAAAAAAAAAATGGCTACTTAAAGGAGTTTACTCTTATTAATGAAAAAGACTCTTTCGCTTCTTTTGTGTACTTAAAAAGTTTTTCCTCAAAGATCCAATCCACGGGGACGCAATTCTGTTGTCTTAATAAATGAAACTCGTTTCGTGAGTTGCTTTTGTGTTTGACATGGAATGAAGAAATTAAAAGTTATTGATTGAGATACTCGCTGGTTCACTCCTGTACAATGCTCAGGATGAAATAGAATGAAATTTTGTCTTTATATCATTTAAGAACAAAGATAGAATTTAATTAGTTAATACATAATAAGCAATTCTTTTCGTTACATAATGAAATAAAATGCTTCGCTATTAATTTATTAAAAGTTAATTGAAATTAAAATCTGAATAAACATTCCATACGTTTTTAAAGAAATCGAAAAAAAAAGTGATGAATTGATTAAAATAATTAAAAATAATTACAAATTTATAATTGAAGGAAATAGAAAATAAATATGTAAATGTAATAAAATAAATTATGTTTTATAGTTGATGTGATGATTTTATTGTAGAATAATCATTAATTACACTAATTTGAAAACTATGTGTAGTAAATCAAATTCATTTTATTATAGCTTTCAAAATTATTTTGAAAATTAACATCAGTCTAAAAATAAATATACTAAAATTTGGTAGAAAATTTATGTTTTAAAAATATGTACCGTATGATTCATAATCATAAGTTTTCATAATCTAAAAGAGTAAGAAATAGGTTCTTAGAGGAAAATTTTAAGAATTAAAAGTTAATTTTTTTTATCAGAGTTGTTCAAAAGCTTATTACATACATTTAAATGATAAGTAGTACGAGTACTGCATTAAATTCCAGTGATACCAATGCATTCAAAAATTATGCAAATAGTCATTTAATTCATAAATGTTTTACATATTTCTTTCATTATTTATTTAGAATTAAATTTTGGGGTATAAATTGAAAACTTGAATAAGATTACGATTCGATAAAATTTAATCTCTAATCGTTCTTACTTGATGTAGGAATGGTGATATAGGGATATATATATTCTTTTAAATGAACAGTTCGTTCCAATTTTTTTTTAAAAAAAACTGTTTTTACGCCTGTTATTTGGCTCATTTTTTTCTTTTAGACTCCTCGAACAAAATCTCAAATGTATTTTAACAAATTTAACACTACATAATTGCTGCATATATATAAATTTGATTACTTTTCCCATATGAGGAAAAATCTTGCCTGGATTGAATTTTTTAAATCATATTTTGTGCTAAGTTAATAATATAAGTAGACTACACTAACTATGAATTTGTTATGGAAGAGAGATATTTTTATAGCAATTCGTAACAGAAACTGATAATAGAAATGGAATTTGGCACTTGGTTAAGTATGGCTCATTTTATGCAAAATGGCATAGGTTTTACTGTATGGGGAAACATGATAAAGTAAAAAAAAAAAGAAAAAAATACACTTCAGAAATATTTTAAACCGTCCCATTCTTGATGAAATAAAGACAGGTATGAGTTCTTTACAGTAGAATATAACCTCCTCAGACACTAGTGCACATTTGACATCTTCTTTATGCACGCTCTCCCCTAAGCTATTTAGAGGAGCATATGAAATCTTGTCCCTCTCATTTCTCATTCAAAAGAGAATCCCTGCATGGTCCGAGAAGGTTCATTTATCTTAGCAAGATACATTAATCAAGTGTATCCCAGATGCGGTTTACGTGATATAAGTCTACAAATTATGCAGGCCATGTCATGCAGCCTTCTTTTCTAGTATCTCGGATTCTTCAGTCATCTTATAATTGTATCTTGTCCTTCATGAACAGGAAGTCTAGACCTCGTGCACTACCAGAAAGACAAGTATTATCCCTAAATCTTTTTGTATAGTATTCCTTTAAGTAGCAATAATTAACTGTTATTTTTCTTCTTTTTTAATTGTTTTCAGAAGGGATATTCATTTAACTAGGAACACTGCACACTATCGGTAATCGGCTCAATCGGTATTTCATAGGATCTATGTCAAAGCTATGATGGAAAGTCCTGTCATTACGCTCGCCCATATGACTCTCAATCGTAACAATCAGCTTCGTAGGCATTTTGGTGATGAGAACGAGTTCTTTTCTCTCTCTGCACTAGCTGAAGTCTTCTCTCTCTACCTTAGTTGATGTCCGGAATCATTCGTAATAGTGAATCGGAATTGGTGATAGAATATTGCTCAAAACCAACATTGCTGGCCCCTATGAATGTTGACATTTCTGACCATGAATACATTTCTGATGAACATATGAATACATTTCTGAAAATGATTTGCTTGTTTTGACTTCTTGTTTAATAACATCTCAATTAGAAGCAACATGAGGGCTTCTAGCGATAGACCTTGTCTTTGTTAAATCTTTATCTATTGACGAGAACGACTCTTGGGCTGTCACCTTATCTCTAAAACCTCCCGTCATCCCAGCGTAAGGATATTAAGACTCGACAGTTTTAACGTGAATTAGGTCTGAAACACGACAGGGTTTTAGTGCCATCAGGGCCCAAATCTCTGGCGCCGAACATGAGCTCGCACTTATAACCCCTCTCCAATCATGGCCACTCGCCACTACATGAGAACTTGCTTGCAGACAGATGCATGTAACAAATCTCAGTGCATATTACCCTGTAGCCTTGAAAAGGCCCATTGCGTTACCACGACAGTATGTAATCAAATTAAGTGTTATATACATTCTAACCTCAAAACTTGCTATGAGAAAATAAAAATTTGTAGCATGATTTTAAGAAACCGACAGCAGAATTTCTTCCTCCAACTTTATTACTAAAAATTATGTATACAGCTTTAGATACAGATAAGAAAACTTTGTTCACTTTGGTGCCCTCTATACTTATTTTATCCTACTTTCGTTCGAAATCAGAAACACAGCTTCGTTAAACAGGTTTTTCCCCAGCAGTTCTCAAGTAGTGTATTTATTAGAGATTCGTAGATGGGGTTTTTTTTTTTTGTTATTGAGTGTAAATAGAATATTATTCTCACTTACACTGTTGTCTTCGACGATTTATTTGACTATTTATTTAAACTTCAATTGCATACGTAACAATTTGCACTTATTTTTACTTATTTTATTTTCCATGAATGACTGTATTCGATTTCGATTTTACTTCTACAAGAGATTCGCCTCCATTATCCATGGTTTATTTATGCAGATATGAAAAGAGTTGAAGCTTTTTAGTATATAACAGCGTTCTTGAATATAGTCGAGAGTAATTAGCAGAATTAAGCATTATTTCCAAAAGAGGAATATAACCAATCACTATAGCGGCCTGAATGTTGAGTTTTACTTGGAATAAAATTTCGTCTTAAAGATATAAAAAAGTTTTTAGCTTCATATAATTTATTCACCATCGTATGAAGACTTTCATATTGCAATTTAATTATCTTGGGTTATTAAATCATTTTGTTTACTTCAAGTTAAGGACTACTTTTGTTTTATCTTTTAAGATGAGAAGCCTTAAAATCATTTACTTAAATAAAAATAACTCTATTTTAGCTATTATTTCATCTTGTATGTATGCATGCATGCATGCATATGTGTGTGTGCGTCCGTGTGTGTGAAGGATCTCTCTTTCTCACAGTTTATTCAGTTTTCGATTCTAATATCAGATTTTAAGATCTTTAAGTTAAGAATTCTTTGTTTATTCCTTTGAAAATGAAGCAATTTTTGTATATAAACAGATAAATAAAAATATTTCTCAACTTATTTTTAATAATATGTGTAGTCCCTACAGATAACTTAAATTTTGTACGAATATGTCTAATCTCTTGATGTGCCCAGATTATAAACATTCCTTCTGCACAAAGTGATTTAAACTTTGAATTTGTAATATAAGAAAAAACTAAACTCTTTTACTAAAAACTCAGAATTATTTTTGTAATTCAATTATATCACTAAGACAGCAATCATATCATAAATATTAAAACTCCTTTTTGATCTTTCGTAATGAAAGTTCCTGAACAATTACTATCACAACACTGGTTTTTAAATATAAGAAACTATTACTACTATTACTTTTCTATTCAAATTTCAATATCTTAATAAAATGCGAGTTAAGAGTTATTCAAGAAGGAGATACTTTTTTTTTATCATCGAGTAAACTGAAATCTAAACTTTTATTGCTTTTTTTTCTTTCAATTCGCTAATGTCATTTTATAGAGTCATGAAAATCTAAACCTCTTTTTATAACTATCTGCAATCATTATTCTCATGTTGTGTCTTAAAAATAAAGAAAATAAACGGTAGCAGTGCATTTGGCATTGCAATCAAATTTTATCTCTGTTTCTGTCTCGCGAAAAGAAATTTCGGCGTCGAGCTCCGTTTTATCTTCTCAAGTCGCCTGTAAAATGTTTTCTTTGCATGGCTATAAGACTTAGCACAGAAGTCAGTGTTCTTGGCGCCAGCCATTTCCGACTTCTTACAAAATCGATGCTAAGCGCATAAATCACTACTTTGGAGACTTTTTTTGAGTAAATAGAAAAAACTGTATGATAGAATAGATATTTCATATATTGATTTTTTTTCTCATTATCTAAAAAATATCTTATAAAATGTTGAAGAATAAATTAATTTTTATACAAGCTTGTTATTTTATTTTAGTTATAAGCCACCTTTTTACTTTTAGTTTTATATAAATATGTAAAATTGACTATAAGTCAACGTAAATAATTTGTAGAATGTAACATAACGTAGAGTATTTTATTTGCTCGAAAATGAATTTTAAGGTAAAATAGTTTTCAGGATGATTACTTTCAAAGTTTTTTCAACACAGTATTAAATAATACTAGAGAATCAATAAAAATTAAAGACAATTTGGAAAACAAGTTTATTAAAACTGTATTAAAAAAATGGCTATTTCAGAAAATTTCAAAAAAAGTGAAATATCTTTGGGATGAAGAACATTTATTATATGCTAGTTCGTGTCAAAGGTACAATATTCGTTATTTCTTTTATTGGCTAAAAAATTAATGGTTATAGAAATCATTTTGATTTTAGCAAATATATATATATATATATTAATACAGAACTTTCTATCCCATTAGTTTTTTTTTTTTTTTTAATTAAAAGTTTGAGTTCAGATAGGCCAAAGTTAATAGTATTGTTGTGTCATAGTTATTTGGTTGCGTTGAATGAAAAATGTGTGATACTTAGAGAATTATTTACATTATTTTAATTTCGATTAATTCAAAATACTAAAGCTGATAATTACAAAATACAGTGCTTGTCGTAATTACACTTTCTACGCATTGTGGGGTGCATGTCATACGCAAAAAAAAGGTATTGAAATGTCCTTAGACGCGACATTTTAGTGGAACGTTTTGTAGAGGTCTGAATATTATCTCTCATTATCTCTCCTCTTCGGTAATTTTTTTTTGTCTAATGGAATTGACCACTCCTCTTCCAAAACCACGGGACATATTCCTTTGTTTTGGTTGGATAACTGAAAGTGATAAAACAGTTATTGGTCCTGAGCATTCTAACCGGTGCAGGAATTGACACCTGCTAATATGGACACCTGATGTGGGGGTATGCTTAGTTCTCAGGAGAATCGGACTCTATAAGGTCAAAGTTCATGAAAAACGGAAATGTAGATTACCCTTTCTCATGAGTCCAGATGTCTTTAATGAGGACCTTGTCCAGTTGTAAGGGGGATCATTAACGAACTTGCTAAGTGTAGTCGCCCCAATATAATGGGAAACAAGTAGCTCCGATCATAGATGAGAATAGAATAGAATGAGTGATTAATATTAATAAAAATATCATCATTTGATGCACATTCATTTTTTGAAACAAATAGAACAAGAGTTAATCATAATTGTACATACCTGGAGGTTGATAGGTGGTGCTCCAAAAATAGAAGATTGATTCGTGTAGCGTTACATGTGTGGTTGGGTTTGTTTCTGACGAGTGTGAAGTGTGTGTCTTTGTCGAATTGATGTGAGTGTGTGTAAATGAATGCATCTAATCTTGCCAAACTTCTCACTTAATTCCGTCACCGGGAGCGATGCAGGGTTGCCACTAAGAGAAAGAAAGCGCTCTTTCTTCTCGAAAGATTAGATCTATTCTATAGCATTGAACGTGAAATTACCCTCTGCAGGTCTTTCAACTGTAAATTCAGAGTCCAAGAAGGACTATCTCAAATTAAAAACCCCTGTTCTATGATTGAAGGGATCAGACAACAATATGTGCATGTATGCAGGTAGTTTGTATACACACTGTTGGTCATTAAAATTGCAATACCAGGAAGGAATGATCTAACGAACGGCGAAATCACATGAAAGGGAAAAGAGGTTAGGATATGCAAATGATTAGTATTTCAGCGTATTTAGACGACGCAGGAGGGAAGAACTACATCTGAAGCACTGCATAAAAGAAAAGTTTTATAGTGGAATTCTCATTTGAAAAGAGCTTTTTAAGGTCGGAATTTACTCAGAGTATCATGTTATGCCTCACATGAAAAGAATAAATAAATACCAGCAAGTGTCGGAATTCGATAGAGGCAGGATCTTTGCCTATCAAGAGTGTGGATGATCATTCCAAGATATTGCCCATCGCAATGGTCGAAATTTAACCGCTGTCATGCGAATATGGAATCAATGGACGCTGAGAATTGTCCTGAACGGCATGTGGGATCTCCACGCCCTTCCATGACTAACGCACGAGAGGACTAGCATATTGGGAGGTCAGCCCAGCAAAACTATACAACCACATCACGGACCATTAGTCAGGAAATGGGCATGTTTGTTGCACGCCCAGTATCTTCTCGTATAATGCGACGACGTTTGCAACAGCGTAGACTGTCAGCACGGCGACCAGTACTTCGACTTCCTTTGACAATGCAGTATAGAGAGAGGCGGTGACTCTGTTGAGCCGAAAGACAATTTTGGATACAGGAGTAGCACGATATCGTCTTTTTAGATGAGTCCCGGTTCTGTGTGCAGTAATCTGATGACCGTATACGTGTCAGGAGGTCTGAGGAGACCGTTAGTCACCTGCTTGCATTCTATATAGGCATACGAGCCCTGCACCTAGTGTGATGGCTTGGGCTGCCATAAGGTACATGGAAAGCACATCTCTAGTTCACATATACGTTAATTTGTACTCAAATCGGTACACTTCTGACATCTTACTTCCAGTGGTTATGACCTGTCTTGGAGGCTGCTAAACTCCATCTTCGAATAAGATAATACAAGACCACATGTTGCTCATTGTGTTCTGACCGTCTTCGATACACAGGGTGTTAGATAGCTGCACTGGCCTGTACGGTCCCTAGATATGTTACCCATTGAAAACATCTGGTCATAGGTTGCTGAGAGACTGGCCCGCTACCCCTCTTCACCTAATACGTTTGGTGAAGTGTGGCTTGGACTCGAAGCACAATGGAATGAGTTGCCAGTTTCAGTCATCTTAGGCCAGTTCGACTCCCAACCGGGTATAGGTCGTTTTATCTGCTAGGGGGTGGTAGCTGTTTCTACTGATTTCGCACCCCAGTATAGCCCCAAACTGCTTACAAATTTAATCATTTTGTCTTCATGACATACTATTTACGTATATTAAATATTAAATATCTTTTTTGTATTTGCTTTCCTTCGTGGTGTTGGAATTTTAATGGCCTGTAATGTACATATATATATATATATATATATATATATATATATATATATATATA
>BMAW01025374.1:0-81049 GCA_019974015.1 Nephila pilipes
TTTTTACGTATATATTTAAATGTAAAATGAAGTGCAGAAATTAAAATTCTGACTATTGAGAACAACAAAACACATATCAAATCTTATATTAGTGATAATCAATCTGATTTTTAAAAATATGTAGAAAATGTTAATTTTTAAAATTGTATTTTCATAGAAATGATACAGTAGGGGGAGGGGAACAGAATTTTGAGAAATAGAAAAATTTATATTCTATAAATTTTGAATATTGTTTAACAATTTGTTACGTTGCCTTGTCGTGCAAAAGTGATTCTTGTTTCTTCGAGCTAACACCAGAATCTCGGTTTCACTTTGCAATTCATCTCATCCCATGCATACTTTTAAAAACATGAATTAACTTAAGATGTAAATGAATAAAGTGGTTAAATTCTGTAAATAAACAAACAAATATCAATTCTTTTTATAACATCAGAATTATCTTATGATGTCTATTGAAAAATAAATATTTAGCTTAGGACTTTTATGAATGAATTGCAAATAAAAATGTATTTTATGGATTGTAAATAAAAATGTTTAACATGTCAAATAAAAGGACTAGTTAATATGCTCAACCTTATCCTATGGTAAACATTTTATATGCGTTTTTTACAATTTGATTCAATACCTTTCTGCTACAGCAATACAAATTCATATTTAAACAATTATTTTGAAATAAGACATAAAAAAGTTGCGTAATACTTTCTCACTAAATTAAAAATAATATATATACTCTCCACTGCTATATATATATAGCAAAATATAAGTTACATTAGTTGTATTTGCAGTTACAAAATTATTAAAAGCAGCTCTAACACATATGACAACCTGGGGCAGTCGAGAAGTTTGATAATTATTCTGATCAATTAACCCTTTAACAAAGCAGAAATAATCTGAATACTGTGAGTGTGAGATTTTATGGCGCAAGAGCCAAAGTAGGCTATGCTGCGCCAAACATTTGTTAAAATCGATTAGAAATTAATGGCATTAAAAACACAAGACCAACACAAAAAGACACA
Source organism: Nephila pilipes (assembly GCA_019974015.1). Lineage (NCBI taxonomy): Eukaryota > Metazoa > Arthropoda > Arachnida > Araneae > Nephilidae > Nephila > Nephila pilipes. The sequence goes on from BMAW01025374.1 coordinate 1,017, forward strand.
TAAAAGATAAAAGGTTAAAAATCAGATATGGTGTAAAAGGCCAATATGTCTTAAAAAAGCAAATAAGTTATGGTAGGGGTTTCTCCCACCAAGTTAGATAGGTTTAAAACAGATGACTGAAAAAAAATACGGCGATGATCATTAAAAAAAGGACACATAATTAAAATGTGATGAATCGTGTAAGGGACATGACAGGAAGGACACTCGGGAGCACCCTCCCCAAATAAAAGATGTCTATGGGTAAATCGAGTGTGTCCAATGTGAAGGCGAGTCAATCTGACATCCGCTCTTCGCATTGGACAAACAGGCCATTCTCCAATGATCGGCTTCACTGAGCGTAGCTTGTTATTGTGTTGAAGATTCCAATATTCCTGCCATGCCTGATTAATGGAATTTAAAATGTGACGACGGATGTCCTCAAGTGGGACTGCGAACTGCAGAGGATTCGTTGCCGAACATGCAGCTGAGTCCGCTTGTTCATTGCCTAAAATACCTACATGACTATGTATCCAACAGAATTTAATAACATAACCCCTACTATACAGACTACAAACAATGTCTGCAATGTCAACCACAGTAGGATGACTTCGATCGTCAAGATGTACCAATGTTTCCAGGACGCTCCTGCTGTCAGTATATACAACGAACTTCCGGGAACTAGATTTTTCGACTAATTTAAGGGCACAGTAAATGGCGACAGCTTCGGCAGTATATATACTGTAGGAAGAATCGAGTCGGTAACTGTGCCTGATGTCGTTCGAAACGACACCACAGCCGACATAGCCAGTTCCTTTCGATCCGTCCGTGTCGATCGGAATAAAATCCGCGTACTGACTCCGATGGAAAGCAAAGAGACGTTGGAAAATAATTGGACATGTGGTGCTCTTGCTGTATGAGGCAAAGGGATTATGGTAAAGAAACCTTGGGATATTCCAAGGAGGAAATTTAATAAAATTTCGCTGTTGAACAACTAAGTCATGTAGGTTGAATTCCTTGACGATTTCTTTCACCCTCTCAGAGAAAGGACGCATGAAAGATTGTCGAGCTTCGTAAAGTCTCCGTAAAGAAGTACTGATATTAACAGTTTGAATTGGATGAAATTTAACGGAAGACATGCGATAAAAATAATTGAGCGACAATTTCTTACGCCGCAAGTTCAAAGGTAACTGGTTACAAAGGACATAGAGACTCTGCACAGGTGACGTTCGAAACAAACCACAGCAGATTCTCAGAGCATTATGGTGGACTGGGTCAAGTTTCCGCAAGGTAGTTTTGCAAGCAGATCCGTAGACGACACATCCGTAGTCGATCCGAGACAGAATCACCGACTGATACACTCGAAGTAATGAAGTTCGATCCGCTCCCCAAGAGGTGTTTGACAACACCTTCAAGATGTTGAGGGATTTCTCACATCTCTTCCGCAGATATAAAATGTGCGGAAGGAAAGTGAGTTTGTGGTCGAAAATTACTCCGAGGAAGCGGACGTCAGGGACGACCGGAATAGACGTATTACGGATGCGAATGTCAGGATCGGGATGGAGACCCCGTTTCCTACAAAAATGCACGCAACTACTCTTACTTAGAGAAATACTATGCTCATTCGCGTCACACCAAGTAACCAAGTTATTAACTGCATTCTGAAGTCGCCGCTCGATTAGATGCATGGACGATCCTTCGCAGGAAATCTGCAGATCGTCGACATACAATGATCCGTGAACAGATGGCTGAAGTTTTAAAAGAATTGGTGACAGGTGACAAATGAAAAGAGTCGGACTTAAAATACTTCCCTGAGGAACTCCTTCAAATTAAGTAAAAGAAGATGATAAAACATTTCCGACACGTACTTTAAAAGTTCTTAAAGATAAAAACATCTGAATAAAAAGAGGCAAATTGCCTCTCAATTCATAAGAATGTAAAGTGCGAAAAATCCCATAGCGCCACGTACGGTCATATGCCTTTTCGATATCAAAGAAAACAGAAACCAAATGATTCCTCCGTACGAAAGCAGTACGAATCTGACTCTCGAGTTGTAAGATGTTATCTATCGTGGATCTTCCTTTACGGAAGCCACTCTGAAACGGAGGAATGCATTGATTCTTTTCCAATTGATAAACGAGACGGGCATTGACCATACGCTCAAGGGTCTTACACAGGCAACTCGTCAGAGCGATAGGTCTATAGTGGAGAGAGTTCTTTGGATCTTTACCAGGCTTCAGGATAGGAATAACGATTGCCTCCTGCCACTGGCTAGGAAACACATGCTCCCTCCATATTCGGTTGAATAGGTAAAGGAGACTGACAAGTGAATCCTCGCTCAAGTGGCGAAGCATATCGTATATTGTACCATCAGAGCATGGACTGGTATTTTTAGCCAAGGACAGAGCCTTTCTCAATTCCCACATGTCAAAGTCACAGTTGTAAGGGAGTGGTTGCCGACACCTGAAGTTGATAGGTGTCTGCTCAGAACGATTCTTAGTCTCTAAAAATGTAGCGCTGTAAGAATCGGAGCTTGACACACTAGCAAATGAGTGGCCAATGACATTGGCCACTTCGACAGGTGAAGAATGCACAGCATTTGCAGTTTCCAGTATCGGGATGGAAAATTCCCGATACAGGGAGTTCGCAGCTTTTACCTTTCTCCATAACTGTTGACTTGTGGTAGACGATGTGATGGAAGAGACATACCTGATCCAAGATTCTCTCTGACTATGTCGCCTAACTCTCCGAGCAATTGCCCTTGCCCTTTTAAAGGCTATGATATTTTCGGTTGTGGGATATCGTCTGAAGATACCCCACAGTTTCCTTTGTTCCCGGTAGGATGATTGACATTCCTTATTCCACCATGGTTTACTCATCTTCCGCTTTGAATTTGTACTCTTCGGTATCGCTGCGATCCACGATAGAGGTAGTGACATGTCGGACAGAGCTATTTAAATCTTGATCCTGAACCATTGCACCGGTAATAACTGCCAACCGTGTGAATAAATCCCAATCTGCCCGGTTGAAGCGGTAAGTAGGGGGACGTAATCGCACCCCATTACCATGAACCTGGGAGACTAGGAGAGGGAAATGATCACTGTTGTGTAAATCATTTACAACCTCTAAATTCAGCGACGGTAGCAGTGTCGGTGAACAAATGGCTAGATCAATGGAATGAAATGTCCTAGTGGGAGCATGGAAATACGTTTTCTCGTCGGTGTTCAGCAGACAGAGACTATGATCAGAGATCAACTGCTCGATCTGCCGACCACGAGAATTTGTACCATCATACCCCCACTGAGGGCTGTGTCCGTTAAAGTCACCTAGCAGAAGGAAGGGAGTTGGTAGCTGATTGACTAAGTAATTCAACTCCGCTTGAGACACAACATCGTTAGGTGGCAGATAAATGCCGCAGACTGTGATTAATGTGCGGGTATGGATCCGCACAGCCACAGCCTGCAACGATGTGGTCAGCATAACGAAGTTGTGAGGACTGTTCTGAGATGTTAGGATGCAAACACCTCCCGAAGAAGATGCTGCTGCATCAACATCCAGTCGTACGCAATTATATCCACGCACTCGGGTTGTCATATTACTCTTCAGAAAAGTTTCCTGAAGAGCAACACAGAAAGGTTGGTGCGTATATATAATGGATTTGAGATCCTCTAGTCTGGGTCGTAAACCGCGGCAGTTCCAGGAAACAAAAGTATCCATTAACCAATCGCACTGGAGGTCGGTTCTCCCGACTCCATGTCTACTAACATGGTGTAATCATCAGCAGATGGATGCAGATCCAATGCTGGGATCTCAGTTTTCTTTATTTTGGGTGGTTTTTCAGCCCACCCCCCTTAGCTTCTCTCAGCTGGGCGTGTTTATTTTTTCTAGGAGATTTAACTCAACTTTTACTGTTGGTTGCTTCACTTTTAGAAGAACATATTGCAGCTGAATTGGGTTGGTTAAGGTCAGAGTCAGTCTGAGTAATGCTAGATTTAAATGTTTTTTTTTTTTTTTTATCTTAGATGCATATGAGACTCCAGGGGTAGGCGTTCGTTGTGAAACAATACGCCTAGCCTCTGAATAGGATACACTATTTTTTATTTTTACAGCAATGATCTCTTTTTCCAAGTTCCAAGTGGGGCACGATCGAGAATATGAAGGATGGTCACCATTGCAGTTGACACATCGTTCCTTCAACACGCAGTCTGTACTTTCGTGTCCAGCCTGTGCACGGCGAGCACACGTGGCTTGACCACGACAGTTGGTTTTGGAGTATCCATAACGTTGACACTGGAAACAGCGCAACGGATTCGGAATATATGGTCGAATGAGTCATTGAAGGTAAGCAGCCTTAACAGACTGTGGCAGTTCTGGCGTCGAAAACGTCAGGATGAGGTGCTTGGTAGGAAGCACCTTTCCATCTCGACGAATTGTTATACGCCGAACCTCACAGACCTTCTGATCTTGCATGTTTTCCAGAATTTCTTCGTTCGTCACATTCAACAAATCCGCGGCTGATATAACCCCACGTGAAAAGTTTAGACTACGATGAGGCGCTACAGTCACTTCAAAATTAGCTAATTGGCGCAGATTCATAAGGGTGGAAGTTTGCTTCGCAGACGACACTTCCAGAAATAAATCCCCGGAGCGCATCTTGCGAATAGTCTTCACAGACCCTACACTGGCCGTTATAGCCTTCTCGATTAAAAACGGTGAAACGTTGGAAAAAGAGTCACTTTTTTTCATGAGGAAAAACCTAGCGTTATTGGTATCTGACAATTGTTGCTCCACAGTGGGAGAAGAGGTTGACGGAATTGGGCCTCCGTCAAGGCACGAGGGGTTTGGATCAATGAGTAGTTTTTTGTGTTCACTTCAGTGCACCTCCACCCACCATAGGAGTCCAACAAGGGGAGCCAGCCAGCCGGACATCTGGCAGTTGCCAGGCACGGCACTTACCCCAGAGGGGGCACTGAAGTATAGTATTACAGCTTCGGGGTGAGGATCCGTCGGTTCACCCGAGGCACCCCTAACTGCAACACTAACCCTATAGCAACGTCGTTGGGGTTCACGAAGAACCCCTCCGAAGCGATCACCAGCCGATTAACAGGAGCGGGCTCACCCCTGCCCCCCGTCTACGGAGAAGCATGGGCCAAAGGGAACGCAGCAGGATCCCCAGACTCCTCTTTCCCCCGGCACGGGTCGCCGCACACGGCAAACATGCGGGTCAGGTCAAATAATAATTTGAACTGACATTGATGTTACTAAATGAAATTTTTTATTTTTAAATCCCCAAGAGAATAAACATTAATAAAAATACAGAAAGTAAAGAACAAAAGATAACGAACATGAAATAACCGCGAAATCAACCCCAAACGGAAAGAAAAATAATTAATTTGGAAATCTGCAAATAAAATCGGAACCAAACATACATTTTTTTTCTTTCTTTCTTTTACAATTTTTTCACTCGGGTACGTGGTCCCCCGTACTCATCCGAAGATGAGCCCCTGAAAAGAAAAAAGGAAAAATGATCCCAATTTGACCAGAAGAGGGGTAGAAAACAAGAGAAATAGCGCTAGGGCATCCCGGGGGCGCGTCACCCGTGTTTACCAAAGATAGTAAACCCCTGGGGAAAGTAATAGATCACTCAGGTCCCTCGGGTTCGTGAAGCCCGTACTTACCCGTACCTCGGGTTCGTGAAGCCCCTGAGGGCAATCTGAATACTGTGTTTGAACTTGACGTTCCAAAAGGCCAGTAATCTTCAAAGGGGGAATTATTTTACATGAACAATGTAATACTTTTGGTGGATACTCCAACGCTTTATTTACATATGAAAAATGCAAGTAAAAGATGGTTTCCTTTTAAGTGATTACTTTAATACAGTTAGGACATATTAATGGAAACTATATTGAATTTAATTCCACAAATATAATGTATGAGAGATACAGTAAAAGATATTCAGAGCCATGTTTAAACACTTTATTTCTTTTTAATTTAACATTATGTACATAGTATGTTAAACATCAGCTAGAAAAATTACTGTCAAAATGCTTCCATAATATATGTTATAATAAGAAAGAAATCTGTTTTTCAAAATATTTCTTAAAAAATTCCTGTAAAGTAAAAAATATATACTCAAAATCATTACTTGGAACAGTTCTACATTAGAAATTAGTTTTATAATACTTATTATATACGTCAATTAATAAAAGTTCAGAATTAGATAATAAAGTTATTCTGAGTACATACTAAAAAATTTGAGTTATATTCCTTTAATTTTACACTAGTTTTTCAGATATTTTAATTAGTCAGAAAGGTTATAGTGTGATAGATAATGATTTTACTATTTTGCATATATAGCAAGCATCAAGTTTTTTATTTTAAATAATTCTCTTCAGTATTTCATTTAAAAAAACAAATGCATCATAAAATGAAATTCCACACTATGTGTGACCTTCCCTATATCGCAAATTGAATTAAGTGTTAAAAATAAATACTAACATATTAAAAATTCTATAAACATTCATCAAACGGTTTTATTGAATGAAATTTTAAAGAACAGCAGTAAAAAAAACATTTTTTTTTAATATTAGAATATCACAGTTAAATTAGGACATTTCCATAACTATAACAAAATGTTTGTGTGTGAACCAAACAAATTTGAATAATCATTTCTGCTTGTTGATAGAAGATTGGTTAATGATTCAATACCTTTATGCTGCAGTAATCCGAAATAATTTCAACATTTCTTTTAAAATAAGACATTAAAAAAGATGTATGATAATTTCTCATTCAGTTAAAAAGTAGCATATGTAGTGAAATGCAAGTTGCTTTAACATATGAAGCATTACACATTTCTAAATCGCAGTGTAAACAAACGAATACAAGACTTATTTACATCTGCGAGTATCACGTGATAAGTTTTTTCGTTCATGACGTCACATGAATTTAGCTTGCTTAGGAGTCTGATCGTTGTCCGAAATATATTTAGAATTTTGAAATGAAAATTATCAAGGAGGTATTTGTTGTTAGTTTCAGAATTGATGAGTAGATAAATATTAATAATTTTTCAACTAAGTATTCACCGTTTTGTAAATTTGGTTCTGATGGAAGGGATAGGGAGCCTTAATTCCATGAAGTATCCAGGGTTTTTAATAAGTTATTAGACCATTAAATAACTGCATTAATTTAGTATTTTTTGTCCTCAGATTTCCTTAGTAATTGATCTCTTACAGTCATCTATTATCTATCATGAAGTTTTAGATCAATATTAGTTCAGGCAACAAATCAATTTTCTAAGCTTCTTGAAGTGTACCATATTGGTCTCGGGGATGTATAAGCCCACAAACATCTCTTGTATAAACTTTCTTACAAAATAGGCTATTTATCCACTCAGTCTACAATTCTGGTTAATAATATAAATATAAATGTACAACGCAGTGAGTTGCACCAAATAAAAGCAAGTTTGCGAATGAGAGGCTTGGAATGTAGCTCTACAATAATTTTTTTTGAGTGGGTTTTGTTGTCGCGCCGACTTCGAACTGGTGTTAAAGTTGAAAACTGAAAAATTGGAATTCTATGTTCTTTTGTTGATGTCCCATAAAATGCAAACAATTTAATTGAAAAATTTTAATTTAGTGTGCAAAACCTATTTATTATTTTTTTAAATCAATCATATTTTACGTTGAGAGTGTAAGTATTACATTCAATTTAATTTGTATTCAAATTTATTTATCAAAAAATCGTGAATATCAGCTGTTTTGTCAAAAACATTCTCTTATAACTAAAAAAAAAAAAAAAAAAATTGAGTTGTAAATAAATTAGAATTAATGATACATCTGATTTTTATGTAGTTAATTTTACTGATTAATTATAAAATAAATACAACATAAAATTGCTGTTTCAGAGTTTTTAATATATTTTTGCACTCAAAAATAGCAAAGTGAACACGAATTAAAATTATAAAGTTATTCTGATACTTCTCAGAACATTCGATTCTCCGATGACGCCATTGTGATTAATTGAAGCAAGCATCAGTTGTCTTAATTATGAAAGGTATTCTCAGGATGAATACAGATTCTGATTGTTTACTTATCTTATCATTAATATGAATATTATATAGAATAATGGAATGGGAGGAATGTAAAATCCTGGTTTTTAATTCTCAGATAATGGTTCTAAAACACTATATAAAAATGTTAAAGGATATTAAGGAAGCATATAGCTTTGAGATATGTGATCAGAGTTTAATTTCAATATTTTTTTTTCTCTCAATATTATACTGAAGAATGTGTGAATGAATATTTTCGATCAGACATGTAATGGTACATTTTACAATAATTACATGCATGATGTGTCTTGTGTATTTTTTGGTTCGCTTAGTATAATAAGTTGATCCCAAATGATAAAGTTCACTTTAGAAAAATCATTTCAAAATTTTGCAATAAGCATTTAATAAAGGATTTAAAGAAATTTTGACCCCAAATTGTTGTCATTATTTTTTTTTAGGTAGTAGGTGAACGATTTTTTTATGAAGTTGAGAAGATATAAAAAATCATAAATTAAGTTTCACATATTAAATTTGATATTAAATTGTATTGTCTTCTGTGATTTCATAAAACATTTAAATGCTGTTATGTAATGTACAAGAACTACTTCATCCTCTCCGATTAGGTTACTTTGATTCTAAATCTTGTTTATATATGTTTAGCAGCACATGCGAGGAAAAGAGCTACTACAATATCTAATATAGCACTGAAATTGAATGCAGAATTCTGCAATATCAAGGATTATTAAAAGTAATTAATGTTTCTTTCATATAATTTTAGAGAAAAATAATTTAAAATCTATGCAAATAGTTTTCTTAATTTGAAAGTATATATTAGACAAAATTAATAGCTTTGTAAAATACATTAATCTAAATATTATGATTAAATAATAATAATAAAAAATTTGGAGCAACTTTCATTCCTAATAATTTTGACTTTTTACAGTTATTCAAAATTAAAATAAAAAAATTATTCTAAATTAAGAAAAAGTAATTTACCAGTTTTACATTATTTAAAACTTAAAAAAAAATAATAATTACTCTTTTCTATCAGTTTTTATCTGAAGGTAAAATAACTGATGTAAATTTAAGGACATATAAATAAAACATTAATGGAAGTCTACAAAAATATCTGATTATAATTGTTTTTTAAAATTCTAACTGAAAATAATAAGACCAATTACATTATAAAATGAAACAATAGGAGGGAGGAGCTGAGGGACTAAAAGCAATTTTTTGATTCAAAACATATGTTCTGGGTGCATTAATATGTTAATTTGCAAAGTAACAACAAAAAATAATACCCAAGTGGACAATTTTAAAATTTTTTGAAATAAAAGCAGTTAAACTATGATATACAATGGCATAATCAAAGAAATATGTATATGAAATATAGTAAGGGTTTATATATATATATTATTCTGTCAACATATACATTATGCATGGCTAATATTTAACATGATTTGAACGTTAAAGAAAATAAGGCTGATATTTTGGTAGTCTTTTTATATTTTTCATTTTAAACCTATTAGTCTGTTCATTAAATATTTATTTAAAATGTGTATTTTTAATTATTTTGGTGTTAATGGATGTGAGGATATATTATCCTTAAGTTGTTTCCATTTGCTTGTCATGACACTGGGAGGTACATTAAGGTCTCCAACAGTCTAAGATTTGAGATTGTATTCCTTCCCCTTATGATTCATGTTTTCATTTAATCATCTAAATATTAAAGGCTATATATTTTAGCTATTCATTTTTGAATTTTTCCTACTGTTGCAAAGAAACATCATAACATTTGGCGAGTTGTGCAAGCTAGTGAAGCGCAGAAATAGTCAGGTGTAATCTGAAGCTTATGCCTCTTCATGTACCACCGACTGCATTAGTCGAGTTATGTATATATTTGATGACACTAAAAGATTTGTATCTTTCTTAGAGGCATTAGTCACATCTTTTCTTCAGTACTGTTTAAGAATTTTGACAATATGTGTAAATTCTCTTAATTTTTAAATGTCAGTGTAGTTATACTTAATGAGTAAAAACTTGTATCCTTTTAAATAAATTATAAAATTCTTTAGAAGAAATATATTAATAGAATTTTATTTACTTTTTAATCATGAATAGTAATATTACTTAATGTTATTATTATTTATGATTAGAGCTTCAATTTATAATAAATGTATATTTTGATATCTGGTCTATTAGATAATTTTAGATCCTTTTTATATTTAAAATTTTTACTATATGATTATAGTGTACATTATAGCCTGCATTTTTTTTCCATTGAGTTATTAAAATGAAAGAATTCTGAAATTATTTTGTATTGTGAAGACATTTTAAGAAAAATTACTTTTTTAAATATATCTAGTTAAAAGTTTATGTATATTTGTGACTCTTGATAAGATCAAAAATTTAATCATCTGTGAAATAAAGAATGTTTCAACACAAAAATATTTCTCCTCTGAATTAATCAATGAGTCAAATCTATATTGAAATTTATTGACTGTAATCTCATAAGAATATTAAAATAGGTATAATTTATAATATATTAAAATTTTAATTACAAGAAAATTTGGTTAGGTTAGTTACTACAACATTAATAAATCTAAATTTTTTTTTCGGTTTGATTATTCCTAGTTACCAATGTATCTCAGATTTATTTTTAAAAATGTTGTTTAAGTTATTTAAATTTTAAAAAAAATATCGTACATTTTTGAAAATTTAGTTTAGACTACAAGATATGAACTTTGGTAAACTCGGGTGATGCACTCCCGGGATACCCTAGTGATCCTTCTCTATTTTCGATCCTCCTTCTTGTCAACCAATTTTTTTTTCTTCAATTTCTTCTCATCTAGACCACAGTTGAATCTTGTTTGGCGCAGCATAGCCATATCTGGCTCTTGCGCCAATAAAATTTACATTCACTCACTCACAATATATGAATTTTGTGCTTAGTAATACAAAATAATTGTAAAATTTTTGCATTGTTATGAAAATTTATCACAACTGTCAGGATAACCCCCAATTGCTTACAGGATACATTATATATCTTGTAAAGAAATCTGAATACTGGCCAGACTTGAACAAAAGTGTCTGAGAATTTTAGTAACCTTAGCTTGTACCACAAAATTTATCAAGAACACATTTTTAATTTTTATGGTTAATTAATTTTTTAATAAAATTCTTCTTTATATTTATTGTTTTTCATTTTGTATTAGCTTTACTTTTCAATATTTAAAATTTTATGTTCATTTTTTTTTCCATAAATTTAATATTAAATTTTTTTCTCTTTATGCTATTCTAGTTTTTAAGTGAAAAGGGTAGCAAATATAATACTTTAGAGAAAAGAATGGAAAATTTTTTATGTTATATATATATATATATATATATTTAAACTGTAGTAAATAAACTTATATTTGTACATGGTAAATTTCTTTTGAATTGCTATAGCTTATCATTGCTGTCATTCAAAAAAAGTTGTATATGGACATTTTTTATTTATGATTGCAAAAATTTTACATTAATGTCTAGAAATCTGGCAGGTAATTTTCTCCATTATCTTTTTGTAATAAGTTAATGATTGACTTGGTATTCTGGTTTATTTTGTTATGCGTTAATATTAGGTAAATAAGTATTCCTGAAAAATCTGTTTTAGATTCATTTCATATTTATGCTTCAAAAAAATGAACAAAGTCTAGAGTGAAAAAGAACCATAACACATCGATCAATAACTCCCGAGTCTAACATTGAAAACAACATTTTTTTTGCAAAATTTTTTTTTATTCATCAACATAACACCTTTTGTTAATCACCTTTTAGGGTGATACAATCGTTCCAACGCTTTTCCAAATCTTTTTTTTCGCAAGAAATCTTTTTTGTTGCGAGTAAATAGTGATAAACAGCTTTCTGAATCATCGACTCGTTGCTGTTTTTGTTCCATCGAAAGCAATCGCGGCACCCACTTGGAAAAAACCCTTTTCAGTAAATACACTTCCATATGATATCTGTGTCATCTCAGCAATCTCACGGAGCTTCACTTTACGATCTTTCATTATAATTTTTGTCACTTCACTCACATTTTCCGGTGTAACGGCTTCCACAGGTCTACCCGAGCGTTCCGCGTCATTTGTGTCGGTACGACCACGTTTAAACTCGGCAAACCACCGACAAATCGTTGCTTTTGATGGACAAGAGTCCGGGTAACATTTTTCAATCCATTGTTTCGCTTGCACGGTGTTTTTACCCATTAAAAAACAATGTTTTATCAGAACACGAAACTCGGTTTTTTCCATTTTTTAAACAAACTACAAAACGACTTTACTCCAACCTCGATAACTCAGCTGTTTCTGGTCCGATCGACTTAAAATTTTGACACGTTTCAAGCAAAGGTTAGTACTCTAGAAAGACCTGGTTACTGGTTTACTACGAGTGCCATCTCTGGGTTAGTCTCGGGAGTTATTGATTGATGTGTTATATCTTTGGAAAATTTATTTTAGTTTGTAACTGTAAATAAAATTGATTAAAAAAAAATTTGAATAATTTTTAACATTTTTCGTTATGATTCAGTGTGTTTGTGAAATTGACTAGAAATTTATTTGATGTTATTAAAAAATATGGTACATATTCCAACTTAGGATACCATTGATTTTACATATTTCCTAACAAATTATGCATGTGGTCTTAGATATCAAGAACTACCACAAGAATAAATTAGAATTTTATTGGAGAGAGGGAGGGAGGGAAAAAGCTTTCATATATATATATATATATACATACATACATACACATATATATCCAAACATATATATAACCTATATTTATTCCCTTTTTCCCTGCAAAATGTTATTTACTGTAAATTACAGTTAAAACATTGATAATTTATAAGTATTCTTCTAATGTTTCCTGCATTTGCTTATATAGACATTTTCTATGTAATGCTTGATTATATGTCCACATGCAATATGATAGCTTATTAACTTCCTTTCTGGATAGACATCTATGCCATCCAAAAGTGATTAAAATTGGGGGATTTTTTAGAATTAGTATGATTTTTTTTTCTTTCAAAATAATGCAAATTTTGGGTATGTTTCGTTGATTTCTGATATATGACCTCATTACATTATGAATAAATTCATAAAGCCTTATTAGGTTATAAATAACACAAGCTTGTTCTCAAACATAAAAGGATTTTCTATGTATATCAAATACTTATCTCATTGTAACATTAATACTTCTTAAAAGATTAATTTTGGTGAAGAGACTTGAATTGCATTCTTATAACAGAAATTGTAATATTCTTCTCGTGATATGAATTTGGAATAAAATTTTCTTTTATTCATACTCCTTTTTTGACTCGATCAATAGATGGTCCCTTTTTCTAACTCATTTAAACTGCCACAAAATGAAAACATTTTGTTGAAACATATCTTACATGAATAATAAAATAAGCATATCAGAAAAAGTTCCCTAAATTTGGAAAAATACCCCATTGCCTGTCCTGATTTATCATCTTTAAATTTTTCAAATATATTTGTTAATATGTACTGATTTGAATAGGGAGCATTATTTCTAACATTTGACATAAAGAATTTTTCAAAATCACCCTTTAGTGGTAAATGTTTTTAAAAGTATGATATAATTTTAAAATTGTCTTTCAACGCAAACAGTATTGAGAAAGCCAGAGGTTTATTATCAACTATACAAGGTATTTTCAAAAAGTAAAGATGCTACTCAGGGAAGAGAAAAGGAAAAGTTTTGGTTTGGGCATTGACATTAGCTTTAACCTTGATCCTTTTTTTTCTTCTTTGTGTCTTTTGCCAATCCTGTGGTAAATCTGGTTTGAGTAGAATGTCTTTAGAACGGGTATTCTGATTTTGTAACCCACCAAATGTAAAAAAGGGCAACATTTTCTCAATGCAAAAGGTGAGCTGCCAACAGATATTCACAAAGAAATTTCTTCCATCTATGGGAGCATCATGATTTCTCTGGAGATAAGACCAGTGTTCATGATGAACACAGAACAAATAGGTCATCTGAGATCTCTGGTGCTCATCTTCAAACAATGGAGGAAACAAATTTGTTCAAATAAGGTTTCTGATCAGTAGCCTACCTGGGAGGGGTGTGTGTGTGTGAAAAGGTATACATGCACCCCCTCCTCAAGATTTTTCTCGGAATTGAAATATTTTAGGATAATTTTTTTATAAGACAATAACAGATATTTTAAACATAAAAATTTTTTCCTCCTCATGCTTAAATTTTTTTTCATCACGGAGAGAAAAAAGGATTTCACCTAAGCCAATCCCTGAGAAAAGAATAGGAAAGTTTTTGCTATCTCTGAAAGAGTGCCTCTTGTTCAGTGTTTGTAGATGAAGAGCATCCCAAAAAATACACCCTCTAAAAATGCATTCTCGTGGTAACTTAATTTTTTTTTTTAAATAATCTTTACTTTTAAAATTTTTATAACTTGATAAAATTATATCAGTACTTGAACAGTTTTAAATATGAGAAATAAGATTGATAGTGTATACTATTTATTTTTTTACCAAATTGTAATTCTAAACTAAAAAATTGTTTCTGTCATGGCAATGACGATATACACCTCCCAAAATTATTTTCTGGGTATATCACTGTTTCTGATATTGAAAGAATTGAATAAAATTATACTGGAAGTGCCTATGATAACTCCTTATGTGACTTTAGAGTACAGGAAATTGTGTGCTCTCTGGATTCTTAAAATGTTGCATGAAGAATTTAAAAAAAAAAAAAAGCAGGGCTTTGCATTTGACTTTCTCATATGCTATGCAGAAGCAGGTGGTAAATTTTTTCATCACATTGAGATTTTTGATGAGACTTGGGTTTTTCATTGCACAGCAGTTGTTCAATGGCACCAAATGTACTCCCCAACAGCTAAATAATTCAATTTCAGCAAAAAAAAATCATGACTTATGTTTTCTACAACAGATAAGATATTCTCATAGATTTCAGGCCTCCTGGTACCATATTTAATGCTGCTGCATATTGCCAAATTTTCAATAGGCAATTCAAAATAAATGCAGCAATTGCTGAATACTGGAGTCCCCTTGCTTATTGACAATACTTGGGCTCACACAGTTATTCAAATCAAACCACATATTAGAAGTTTCTAATAGAAAACTTTGGACCACATCTACTGTACTGCTCTGATTTTGTACCCAAACTTAAGATATATAATTAATTTATTGCTACTTCTATGTTATAGCGGTGCCTACCAAATTATGGTTATGACCTTGAACTTTGAATTGCTAAAAGACCAATATGTATTGCTAATTTAGATTGTAAGTTCCTAAGGTTACAGTCCTAAAGAAACAGCATGGTATCATATTATTGCATATTGCTTGCTCATTGACGTTTCTGATTTCGCATTGCTTTTTTATTAATGTCATTAACAATTTTTAATATACCAAACAGTGAATTTGATGCCATGTCATTTTTTCGAGAGCAATATCTTTTAGCAGACAAATAATTATGTAAAAATGGCCTCTGCTTTAGAAGCTGTACATTAATAATGAAACCATTTGGATGTGAAATATTAGAAGTTGTTCAAATAAGAAAAGTCTCAGTGTTGCATTTGCATCGGCACTTAGTAGAACAATATTTAAATTTAGAACTTCCTTTAAATGCTTGATGCTCAGATTCTTTGACCTGTAAAATATGAGGTATGGTTTTTAGGCAAATAAATAACTCAAAAGAAGGATTATTCTCACTGAAATACACATAACGATAAACTTTATTCGCTCGCCTTCACAAATTCTTACTACAAAAACAGCGCGTCGGCGATTCTACTCTAAATTCTATTTTGACAAGTTGAGTAGTTTGCAGCTTCTTCTCGCGAACGCGACACTCCAACCCTTTGAGTTTGTACCAGAAAACTCAAAATCAAAGATTTAGTCTCTGGATAGCCTTGACTTTACGTCCCCGTCTGGTAGTTTGGATAGGTTGAGTCATCCTACTTGTCTGGTCCATTTTCTTAGCTTGGGCACTAGTTCCTGTTTGTCTACAAACTTTCTGACGAAGAGAATCTCCAGAAACAGCATTAATTTCCAGGGAATACAAACATTGTATTGGACGTAAAATTTCACCACGAGCTGTTCTCACCTTTGCCAAACGTACAATACCATCCTTGCCAGGAAAAGTTTCTGTGATCTTTCCTAGTGGCCAGCAAAGCCTTTTTAGATTTTTGTTCTCTACAAGAACCACTTCTCCTACAATAACACCATGACTTCTTCTAATTGTCTTTGTGTTTTGTCTTAAATGACCCAAATATTCTAGTCGGAAACGTTTACGAAGGTCTTCACGAAGTTTAGCTCTATACAAAAACCTTTTTTGAAGACTAATAGATTCTAAATGGTCAAGATCAGGTACACCACATTCTTTTAATTCTTGTAAAAACATAGGAGTTAGTGGCTCAAGCTCATTGTCATCTGAAACATAAGTGAGAGGTCTAGAGTTGACTATACTTTCACATAGTAGAGAATTAAATTCTTCGTATTTCAAACAGGCTTTTCCTAGGACTCTTTTCTGTAGATCTTTAACCAAGGCAATTAGACACTCCCACCATCCACTCCACCAAGGAGAAGCAGGGGGTATAAATTTCCACACAATTCTCTTTGCAGTCCCATCAGCAATCACTTTATCCCAATCAATCTTCTGCAGAAGGTGATGGGCTCCAACAAAATTCTTACCATTATCGGTATAGATAATTGCAGGTCTTCCTCTGCGGGCTATAAATTGTCTCAGTGCAAGCAGAAATTTGTCAGTGGACATGGAAGACACAAGTTCCAGATGTACGGCTCGAAATACTGCACATGTAAATAAAACAATCCACGATTTACTTCCATCTTTTAAGAACACAGGTCCAGCTAAATCTATTTCTGTTACTTCAAAAATGATTGCCTCCTTGATTCGGTCTTCTGGGAGAGGAGCAAAGTTCACTGAAGCAGACTTGGCATTAAACCTTTTGCACTGAGCACATTGACAGATTACTTTACGTACTGTTCTTCTGACCTTTAAAATCCAATATTTCTCTCTAAGGCATGCAATCAAAGTCTGAATCCCACAGTGCATGAGTTCTTTGTGCTTATATACAATAATACTTGTGACAACAGGGTGATCAGAAGGGAAAATAACTGGAAACTTGAAATCTTCAGTATCTTCTCTGAAAGTCAATCTGGTCTTCATTCTAAGCAACCCATTTTTATCTACCACATATGGTAAATTTCTTAATTTTTCGTCATTACTTGAAGAAAATGAGGACTTTTGTACAATGAACAAGACTTTGATTTCTGCTTCTTGAGTTCTTTAGCACTAAGCATGTTTGTTGAAGGAGCAATGTTCTTATTCTTACAGTTATTGCAAAATCTGATGATCCACGCAGTAACTCTTAAT
This sequence comes from Nephila pilipes, assembly GCA_019974015.1. Lineage (NCBI taxonomy): Eukaryota > Metazoa > Arthropoda > Arachnida > Araneae > Nephilidae > Nephila > Nephila pilipes. Next base: position 18,460 of record BMAW01025374.1, read on the forward strand.
AATTTCTCATATGATGAAAATCTGCTTAAGAATTCTAGAATATTCTTCGACACCACTAAAGAAGTAACAACTGATTTTCTTTTTTCTGCATTTACAACACTTATCTGGTGATAAATCAGAGATAGGCCACAATTTCTTTTCGTCTTTTAACCAGGCAGGACCTTCCCACCATCTTCTAGCTAACAAAGTGTGTAACGAACAACCCCTAGAAGGCAAATCAGCTGGGTTTAAATTTCCTGGCACATGATTCCACTGACCTAGTTCACTATTAGTCCTTATTTCCTTCACTCTGTTCATCACAAATGTTGCCCACTGTTCATCATTTTTTATCCAATATAAACAATTCATGGAATCTGACCAATAATACACAGGTAGATAACCAAATTCCTTTAAATCTTCACATATGGTCTTGGCTAGTCTCACGCCAATACAACAACCTAAGAGTTCTAACCTTGAGATAGAAATATCTTTTAGAGGAGCTACTCTAGATCTTGCTCCCACCAAGTTACAAGTAACTCTTTGGTCATTTTCAACCCTCAAGAAAATGCAAGTAGCATATGCTTGTTGACTAGCATCACAAAATACATGTAAGCTATTTTTTGCACTTTGTATCCACTTGAAGCCATCTTGGCAATTCTAGTTCTTCTAACTTATGTAACTGTTCCACCCATTTATCAAATTTAAGAACAATTTCTTCAGGCAAAATGTCATCCCAATTGGCCTTTATTTTCCAAGTTTGTTGGAGCAATATCTTAGGAATTAATGTAATTGGGGCAGTAATGCCAATGGGATCAAATATTTTGTGACATTTAGACAGAATATATCTTTTTGTTACTTTTGTAGATTCATTTTTCATATCACAACTCATATCAATTTTTAAAGTGTCTCTTCTAATGTTCCACAAAATACTAAGAACTGGTATGTCTTGTAAAACAGGAAAAGCATTTTGTGATTCATAATCTCCCTTTGATGCATCAAAAGAGTTGCGTTGCCAGCCACGCAAATCAAATTTCCCTAGAGCCATAATTTCTTTTGATTCTTCAATAAACTTTATCAGTTCAGACCTATTTGCAACACTGGTCACACAGTTATCAACATACATTGACTTCTTTAGTAGTTGCACTGTTGACTTATAATCGTCAGAAACTCTGTCTAAATGATAATCTAATGCGGCACCCAAAAGAAATGGACCGGATTTAATGCCAAACACCACTCGACAATGTCTGTAAATTTTGACAATATTTGGGTCTCCATCTTGCCACCAAAGAAATCGTAGATAATTCTTGTCATTGTCATTCAAACCAATTTGCAAAAATGCCTTACGGATATCGGCTATTACACCATATTTCCATATTCGAAATCTGTTTAAAACGGATGGTATAAGTTCTCAAGGTTTGGACCTTTCACTAGGCAGTCATTTAATGATGGACTTCCTTTGATTTTTGCTGAACCATCAAATACTGGTCTGATCTTTGTCGTAGAGTTCTCTTTTAAGACAGGTCGATGAGGAAGATAGTGGCAGTTCAAGTTTTCTAGAGATTCAATATTAATTTCTTCAATTACACCTTCTTTCCTCCAGTCCTCAAAAACATTTTCATAATCCTGAAGGATATTAAGTGCCTTGATTCTGTCCACTGAATTTTTCAATCTTTTTTCAGACAAACTTTTGTTGGAAGGCAATGTAGGATGCTCTTCCAACCAAGGTAGAGAAACAACATATCTACCATCTTTATCTTGCTTAATGGAATTCAAAAATAATTCTTTAGTTTCATTTTCCAGTTCCGTTTGACTCTGTTTATCAGCAGGATCTAATATTCCATAGTGTCCAAGCTCCAAAGATCACTTATACTTCTATTGTTTACATGTAAAGATAAAACCATCATGTAACTGTCATTCTTTTCTTCATTATTCTGTTTACCCATGAGAGTCCATCCAATCAGTTTCCATTGAAACTAATCCACAAGACAGATTCATAATTTTCCCAGTGAAAAGTTTTCCAGCAATGTCAGCACCTATTAACAAATGTATTGCAGATGAAGAATTTAGGGAACAGGCTTCTTGGTCACTTAGGAATATACCTTTTTCTTTAATCTCTTTTGTCCAGGATCCAACACTCATCCTTGGGATATCAGCACATATTTTTTCTTGATCAAAGGCTTCAAAAGTACAGTGATAATCTTTTTGGAAGCTACTCACATATACTCTGTACAGATGATGCTTCTGATGACTTTCAACACCACCAAATAGATTGAGTCATTTCTTCAGTTCCAATTGGCTTCCATTTCATCTTTTTAACAGCTTCTTTACTTATATATGATTTCTGGCTACCTGTGTCGATTAAGGCTCTAACTGGAAATTCAGTATTCTTTCCATGGAGATATACCACCAAAGTCTGTAGAAGAACATTAGCCGAACATGTTGGATTTGTTAAAGAACTAAACTTTTCCATGGATGTTTCTGTTTGATCAGCCATTTTATTGGAACCTGGTGATTCCAAATCTTTTGTTCTAGGACACATGACACTATAATGTCTTCTTTCGCACTGAGAACAACTTATCTTGCTTCTGCACTGCTTCACTTGGTGACCTATCTTCAAACATCTGTAACAACATCTCTTTTTTGATAATATTGCTGTTTTTTCTGACAAATCTAAATCCAAAGCAGGTTTACAATTTCTACTTTCGTGATTCTTTTCATTGCAAAAAACACAAGTTATTACAGCAAAATTCCGATTTCCAGCAAAAAGTCCAGCAGCAGTAGGTGTCTGTCTTTTCAATGGGTGAGTCTTGGCACTGCAATTTTGCTGAACAGAGAAACCTTTCATTGCCAGATTAATTCACTTTTCTGCTTCAACTTCATTTTTCAAAAACAGCATCAAATTTTCCAATCTTGATTGCCCTTTTTTATCATTTGCATTATTGTTTCTCTGCCAAGCTCTGAGGATTTCTTCTGATAAACAGGATTCCACAAGAGGGAACAGCATTGCTGCATACTTTTCAGTCATACCAAGACTTTCCAGAGCTCTTAATTGAGTTTCAATTCTATCATACAAGGTGGAAAGTTTCACTTTTTGATCTCTAGAACTCATTGAAATTGTTAATTTCAATAATTCTCGTACATAAAACTCCACAAGCAGTTCTTCCCTTCCAAAACGAGATTTTAAAGAATCCACTGCCTTGCAATAATTTTCCCTTGATGGTGGAAAACTTTCTACCAATTCTCTTGCTCTAGAGGAAGGTTTCATGCATTGTATTAGATATTGAAGTTTATCAACATCGTCAATATCTGGATCACTGTCAATTTTACTGAACTGACCCCAAAATGGCAGCCAGTCATTTATTTCTCCACCAAATTTCTTTAATTCTAATAAGGGCAACTTGAATTTTCTCTTAGATACACTGTGGGTAGATTCACTTTCATCACTCTCACTAACATTACACTTTGTTTTAAAAATCAAATTAATTCTTTTAAATTTTCTATTAATATCATCTGATTCATTAATTTCAGCTATCAATTCTGTTGAGTCTTCATCTGCTTCCAATAACATAGTATTTTGAATTTCTTCATTCAAGATGCAGAGTTCATTGTATTTCTCACTCAACAGTTCAAAATCGGCCATTAAATCGAAATTATGAGCCAAATCATCGCCGGCCGTAGAAAAGTCATCGTTAATGGAATCGTACAAACGTAAAAATGAAGAGCGAGCTACTAATCTTTTTTTCTTAAGATGCTCCATTTCAATTAACTTAAAGTACTTTAAATATCAAAATAATAATCCAGTTCAAAATTTACTTGCCTCTCTTTAACTTACTGTCCACAAATCGAAATTATACAGATCCTGTCGCGGACGCCATGTTGCATTTGCATCGGCACTTAGTAGAACAATATTTAAATTTAGAACTTCCTTTAAATGCTTGATGCTCAGATTCTTTGACCCGTAAAATATGAGGTATGGTTTTTAGGCAAATAAATAACTCAAAAGAAGGATTATTCTCACTGAAATACACATAACGATAAACTTTATTCGCTCGCCTTCACAAATTCTTACTACAAAAACAGCGCGCCGGCGATTCTACTCTAAATTCTATTTTGACAAGTTGAGTAGTTCGCAGCTTCTTCTCGCGAACGCGACACTCAGTATTGGAAATTGTTATAATAGTTTCAGAATACCATTTGTTGCTGCAATTAAATTTGAGTACTGTTGTCAGAAGAGTTGGTGTCCATCAAATAGTGTGACAAACAATTGAATATATCTGAAAATGCAATAGTTGATAGGAACAATTACATGATAGAAGTGAGATCTCTTCAACTAATGAAATAATGTAATAGGCAAATGGGTGGACTCATAAAATTGTTAATATTGATCAAAGTGTATTTGTTCAGTGTAAGAATAATTGCATCAGAGTACTTCCACAACTGTGGAATTTCAGGGGAATATGCCGAGAATATGTCAGGGTCTTTCTCATTCAAATCTCGAATAGAGATGCTAATGGAAAAATTTCTTTGCCATCTACAAGAAAGATCATTGATCTATTCAGATGGTTGGACTGGGAACAAAATTTAAGAACTTAAAGAAGTAGGTTTCAGTCATTTTACTATGAACCATAAATACAATTTTATTGATACAACAATGGGTGTCCATACAAAAAATGTTGAAAGACTGTGAGGCTCTGCATAGTGGCTTAATAAAAAACAAGGCATGGGTCTGCATCACCTTGAATCGAATATTGCAGAGTTTGTGTGGAGAACATATATAAGGAAAAATATTTTTACTGAAATGTTGAAAGCAATTTTGGAAATATGGTCTGTAATGTAGAATGTGATATCATAATGATTATTAAAAATATTCTTATGAAACCTGAGTTTTATATTATTTAATGGTATGGGTGATTTTTATTTCTTCATTTCAATTTCGCGCCATACTTGATAGATGACAACAATCATTATTTAACGGATGCTGCTATAACAAAGAAGTACCCATTTATTTTGCTTAGAAAGACTTTCAAAATTTTACCTGTACAATTTAGGGTAATAAGTTACTTTTTAAAAAATATTCATTCTTTTATGTTCTTATTTCAGCAATTTATTTGTTAATATCATTTATTCTGGGTGTAATCAAAAATGCCAAAGCGAGGAGATTTTGTGTGGGGGAAAATGAGAAGTTTTCCATGGTGGCCTGCTATCATTATAGATCCAAATGATTGTGGTCGTGACACAGTAACAAAAAATAATTTTTGGGTGTTTTGGTTTCATGATCACAAAATTACTGAGGTAAGATATTGTTATTACAATGATTTTAATATTTATGTAATAAATTCTTGGAGTGATATAAGTTCTAGCATTTTTAAATTAAAATTTAATATTTTCTTATATGCATGATGTTTATTGTGTTTTATAGTATAATTACACTTTAGTTTTGATATCCTTTCAAAATCTCAATTTTTTTTTTCTTGCCAATTCTACTAATTTAAATAAACAATCTGTTCCCGTATTCTGTAATGATCCATGTGTTTGTATCCTGATTTTACTAGAGATCCATCATTTATCAGGATTGATACCCAATAAATGTTATAAGGCTCAATGCCCTCCAGTTGTTGTGTTGTGAAGTTAGGAGAGAAGGTGGGGACAGCTTACAGAGTGTCATGTTCATTTCACTTGACCATGATTCAAAATCACGAGATTTTCATCAATAACTATCATGTTGCATCTAAGTGCATTCCTAATAAACAATCCATATTATGAATCTCATTTATAAAAATTTTGATATGGATTTCCAAATAAGTCTTTTTCTTTGTACTGAAGAATTCACCTTACATTATTTCTTGTTCATTTATTCTGATTGTTACTCACTCTGTTTTCAATTGTTTGTATTAAATATTAACTATAAAATAGTGGAAGACTGTTTTGGTTCTGAAAGTGTTCTTGTCCACTAAATCATGTAAAATTATTCAATTCACTTTTAGTTTTTAAGTATTTGATGATGGCTGAATCTTTTAAACATGTTTCTGAGTTTGTATTTATAAAATTTAAACTATTTTGATGGCTAAGGCTAGTATTTTTTCATTTGAAAATATGTGTGTTATTCATGTGGAATGAACTTGTATTACTTTTTTTTATGTGGGTGGTTATTATTTCAGCTATCATTTTTAAACATTGCTAATGCTTATACGATTGAGTAAATTACTTTGGCAGTTATTTTCAATTTCTCAGTGATAGTTATAAAGAAATTTCATTAATTTTCAGTTGATTAGATATTTGTAAATGTTGTGTGCACCGTTAGTGCTAGGCGATATATATTGATTTTGTGTGCTGTAAATTCAACCAAGTTTAAGTAAATTATGTTGTTGTATACATGTTAAAGTTTTTCACTAAATTTCTAATAGTTTTTTTTTCATTTTGACATCATTTGAGGAGTATAAATATTGAAATTAATTGACTGTTTATTGATTAAGGATTGAAAATTGAGGACTATATGCAATGAAATCCAGATTTAAAAGAATACTTGGTTTTATTGAAGTTAACAATCATTTTGTATTCCTATAAAAATACTTTAAATCATATCAAATTAAAGCAGAAATAAAATGACTGAATAAGAAGCAATATGAAGACATTCACTAGATAATTTCTTTGGCAATATTTTTGTTTTCTTTTATGTATCATAAAAACACTGATAGTTACTTTTCAATATGTAATCCCTTTTCAAGAATAATATGCTAAAAATCAGTGAAATCAATGTCTTGGTTTCATAATGTCATTTTTATAGCTTCAACAATGCCTTTCACCAACAGGAAAATTTCTTTTTCCAAATTTTATTTTACAAGGGTTGTTTTTTTTCAACCTCTGATAAACCATAAAAGAAAGACAAAAATATAGAACAAAAGGAATTTATTACCAAAAGTTATGTTTAAACATGGTTACTTTTCAACGTAATCATTGTGAAGATTCAGGCATTTTTCATAGTGATAGATGAGCTTTAAGATATTCTTTTCAAAGAATGTTGCTACCAATGATATGATATGGATTTGCACTTTGTTTCAAAGCTCCTCTTTATTATGTAAGCTTAGGCCTCCTAGCCAATTTTTCAATTCAAAGAAGAGATGAAAATCAGAGCTTAATACCAGATGATCAAACACATTCCATTTAAACTGTTCTAGAAACTGTTGGGTTACAGAAGCACTGATATTGGGTATTTTCATGACTGTGGACAACTCCAGAAGTCAGCATTCTACTTTTGATTTGAATGACTTTTCAGAATTGTCATAAAGTCTGACAATAAACAGCTGCAATGATTGTAGTCCCTGGTTAAATAAACTCTACAAGCAAAGCACCTTTTTGGTCCTAAAAACCCATAGCTGTAACCTTCCTGCTGTTGAAGGTTGGTGTGGTGTGGATGTTAGGAGAGGTAATGGCAGCTCAGGTGTCATCCTCATCCGTGGTTCAAAATTACGAGGTCCGTCGCCAATAGCCCTTGTGTTGCTTCTAGTGCGATGTTAATAAAAACTAAACTAAGAAACCTGGTGTTGAAGGTTTGTTTGAACAGATTTATATCTTTGTCTCTTCATCGTGAATGTTGGTTTTCCCGTTTTTAAATAGTCTATACCTTTCATACACAACACCAACAGTCTTAAAGTGTTCTTCGAATACTCAATTTATTTTTTTGGGGAATTTGGCTTCATTATTTCCTTTCTACTTGAAGAAAGTGAATATCATTATACAATTCACACTTGGCAGGAGCATAGTTTTTACATCTATGGGAGCTTGAAATGTTGAGATGGTATTGGTTATAGCAGAAGTTATACAAAAGGATGTCCTGAAAGTAAGTTTTGTAATTTTTCTGAAAGAGCAAATGGTACACCAGGTGAAACAAACAACTTCCATAAGAATCCACTCCTGTTTCTGGTTTAACGACGCAAGTTGTGTCGGAGGAGAAAGAACGATGCATGCACAGAGTGATGAAGAAGGGAGAGTAGCAGCAGACCAATGTGTTCTAGGTTATTCAAGTACAAAGAACAATGGCCAATAGATGTGTACTGACAACATGGTGGGTGCTGTTATCTAGTATGTCTGTCATCCGTGAATGCCAATGTACCATGTATGGTAAACAGGTCATGTCTCGTCAAATGGTTGGATGCATGTGTTGCATGCTCAGGGAAGGTAGGCAGAGTAAAGGTAAGGAAGGTCGAAATAGGTGTCCTTCCACATGCACAAATGAAAACAACATTGCTAGAGTACAGGACACAGTGTTAGTGGACAGACACACACACAAAATGTTGTCAGTGATGGGCCTATGCTGGTCTTAGATGATAAATTATGCCACAACTGAACTTCAAGCAGAGTGAAACAAACACCAAATTTTAAAATTAAGTTTTATTTAAAATAAAAATTTCTCAGTCATCAAATTTGCTAATTATACTGGCTTATTGACAAAAAATACAGGAAGCAATCCACGCTATACCTGTTAAAGAAGAATACATAAAAGGTAATACAATTCACGTATTTATATACAACAGAAATCTGCATTTGATCTGGTCAAATTGACAGTTAATAATTGGCAGCCAATCATAAAAATTCATTATATGACATAGCAGAAAAACATTTTGATTGCAAATCCCTGCTGCCTCATTGCCAGATGTGTGGGATGATGTTACATCAGTGATAATTATATCAAATACATTTATAAATTAGGATCTTCATTTACACTCAACTCCCAATATGATAACAATCAGACATGACATCCATACTGCATATTGGTCATGCTCAGGCTCAAAACATGCTTCATGATGTGTTGGGTTGCTGAAAAGTGTTTGCAAGATGGGTGCCAAGAAACTTAATCTCGGATCACAAGAGTACTAGATTGGAAATCAGCCTCAATCACTTGATGAGAGGAAAATGAGGGAAAAATGAGTTTTGAAAATGAGAGGAAAATGAGATACGAGAGGAAAATGAGTTCTGTTCAGAATCATCACAGGTGATGAGACAGGGATGCACCATTTAACCCCAGAAAACAAAGGCTGCCTCAATGTGGAAGCATTCAAATTCACCAGTGAAAAAAAAAATTCTAAGTGTCACATTCTACAACATAGGTTATGGCCTCATTGTTCTTGGATCTCCTCGATTTCCTCCATCAAGGAACCATCAATGCAGCACACTATTGTGACACCCTCACCAAACTCGGGTCTGTTATTTGATGAAAGAGACCAGAGTTCTGGAGTCAAGGTGTTGCGCTCTTGGATAACAATGCAAAACCACACACAGCGAAGTTCACTCAAGATCAGATTTGTTGCTTCAGATGGGAGAGATTGGATCATCCAGCCTACTGCCCTGATCTTGCCCCATTGGACTTTCACCTGTTCTCTACATTGAAAACTTCACTCTTGGGATGTCACATCCAAAACAATGCTGAGGTGGAGCAGGCTTTGTGATAATTCCTTATATTGTAAGGCACTAAGTTTTACAAAAATGATTTCCTCAAACTGGTTGCATGCTATGACAGATGTCTCAGTGTTGGTCATGACCGTCGAAAAATAGTGCATGATGTATAATCATGGTGCCATGGTTTATTTTATTATTTTTTTTTTTTTTGGCAGTAAAGTTTTGGTATGAAAAAAAATGTTGAAGCTTACTTTTGGAACATACCTTGTAGTTAGAGATGCATAATCACCTATCGTGCATTCCCATTTCCTACCAAATGCCTGGTTGTTTAGCAGCACAGTGAGAGGTTGAAGAAAAACAACCCTCTTATGCAATATGTTAACTTATTTTGTGTGATTTGTTCATATCTAATTATTCCATTTTTTGTGCAGTCTGATACAAAAAGTCTTGTATCTCATCAGTAAAATATTATGGTTATGAGAGAATATATAGATATTTACTGATTGACTGTATATATTCATATTTTAGTCACTGCAATGTTATGATGTCATCCAGAATTTCTTGTTCTCCTTTTCTCCCTCGTTTATTTTAGATTGAAAGAGGAAATATATTAGATTTCAAACAGCATTTTTCTGAAAAGTACAATGCAAAAATAGGAAAGTCCTTGAAACAGGCCATAGAAGAAGTGCTAATTGTGAGTATTTTATTCTTCTATCCTGAATTTTTTTTTACTTCCAAGTTATAAAATTTAAAAGATATAGAACTTGAATGGAAATAAATGAACAATTTTTACTTTATAACTCATCAGTATTTCTTTTTCATTTGCGGAAAGATCCTTGCAGTACGCCATCGCATTAAATTCAGTAATCCATTTTCTTTATTTGAGTGGGCAACCAAGGGATTCCACACAAAAGTGCCGGCTTCTTTTGTTGAATCAAATTCTTCAGGTATAAATATTTTCAAAGAAATTAATTTGAATAATGCTTTTATTTTGGTTTGCATTTCCTAAAATTTTTCTCTCTAGAATTGCCGACTGTAGTTCTCAAATTCTTACAAGGTAGACAATTCAAACGGAGTTATGAAAGTGAAAGTGACAGTGAAGACTATGTTGAAAAGGAAATAAGTATGTTTTTTTCTTTTAAAAAACTCAAAATTTGTTCAATAATAGCTAATTATAATTTTGTGGTAAGAAATTATAAATTAAAGAGATCAGAAAAATGTTTCATATTTCTCCCAATAAAAATGAATTCTAAACCGTAATGAAAAAATAAACATAACAATATCAACTCATTTTAATAAGTTTTGAATTTAATTAAATCATTAAAATATTATTATTCAAGCTCTTTTAAAATAGTCTATAGGAATTACGTTTTTTTTTTATTTGATAAAGTATGGGAATTTTGAATCTTTTATTAAAGCAAATTTATTACATTTCTGAGAATTTTGTTTTCCTTTTAAAAGGCTGGTATGTTTCTTGATTTCCAGTATGATGGGGAATCTTAGAATATAAATTAATTAATCTTTAATAAAAAAAAATTTAGTACAAAACAGAGTTCAATTGCCTTTTTTGAGAAAATATTTATAATAATCATTAAAAGTTACATTCCTATTTCGCTTTATAGCAGGGGTGGGCAATTGTTTTTCTTGGAGCCACATTGCGGAAGTGGAGGCTTGTGGCAGGCTGCACCTTTTTAAATGATTGCATTCAATTAATTAACTTTCATTTAAAAAAAAGATAAAAATTGTTCTTTAAAAATTCATATATAGAAATTAAATAAAATAGTGACAGTATTATTCAATGTATTGAGCTAATTTCATGTCATTTATAGTTGCAAGCACTTTTAATTTTTAGAATGTTTGATGAGATAAATGTATTCTGTTACACTTATCTACGTTTTTTTTAATCAGGAGGGAGGTTGTTTGTGGAGATTTCCCCCCCCCCCTGCAAGTTAATGTCTTTCAAAGAGCATCTATATTTACTCTTGATCTTCAAGCAAGAAAAACTGTGCTCCCAAATATATGTAGATCCAAATACGGAGAACATTTTCCCAACAAATTTCTTCATACATGGAAATTTTTCAGCAGAAAAAGATTTGTAAGAATCAACTAATGTCACAGCATTAATTATTTCACAGTATGATTTGACTGCTTGTCGGTAAGTTAAAGCAGAAGCTTCTCGGGTGATGTGTAAATATCAGTAGTGATGGGATAAGAGAACAAATTTAGGTTCTATTTTCATAAAGTCTTGAAATCTTCTTGTGCGTGACCTTATTCTCCAAACTCTACAGATGATCCCTATTTTTAGCAGAAACACTTTCAGGCACTTTCTGTTTTCTTAAAGGGATATGATAAAAATTGTCATATCTTGCTTGCCTTGTAAAAAGACCTAATTTTGCTTTGAATGATTTTGCACATGAAAGGAAATCTTATTTTAAGGCAGATTTTTCTTATTTTCTTGGTGGGTAAAAAAAACAACAACCCATCTCTAAATGAGCCGCACTTGGCCTATGCGTCACTATTTGCCTACCCCTGCTTTATTGCTTTAAATAAAATTATTTCATAATTTTGAGGGCATTCTTAAATATGTTATTCTACACATTTTTTCTCTCATTCTTATGATCTGCATTTTAGAGTGTAGTATAATTTTATTAATTCAACATTTTGAATAATAATGCAATACTAAATGAAAAAGGTTGTATTATTTTAAATATAAAACCTCAATAGCCTGTATTAATTTGGGCTGAATTTGTGGCTGTTTATCTCTAAATGTGCAGTCATTTTTATAAAAAAAGCATTCCATTGTATATACTTTCTTATTTTTGGTTTGAATTGTTCTTAAATTTATTTCATGCTCCTGTGTATATTACTCTAATCTTTTGTTTTGTTACAACTTAATAAAAACTTCTGTTTTTTAAAAATTTTATTAATTTTTATTTGTATATTTGTTTTATATTGTAGTAAATTTATGCTTTTTTACAGGTTTCTTTTTTAAAAGAAACATTTATTTCACTCATATCAGTAATTTTAAAATTTTCTTTTTCTTTTGATTATGTTGCTTATTGAAATTCATATTTTATTTATTTTTAGCCAATACACTCAATAGCATTACAAGGGGTCTAAAGACTCTTGAAGGTAATCTTTTATTGGCTAGTTTTAATATGCATGTATATCTAAAAGCCATTCAGATATATTTTACTGAGCTTAATTTTGCATGAAATCTCTCAAATTAGGTATGAATAATGATTGTTAAAGTTTTCTCTAAATACTGAATATGTTCTTTCTATATCATTTATTGTGCCTTTCAATCTTTTCCTATCCCATTTGAATTTAAAATAATTAGATAAAGTAAAAATATCTGATTAATAAATTCCTTTTATTTTGAAAAGCTTGCTAATAATACAAAAATTAGAAAATTACTAAAATATTAAATATTGTTCTTGACAATAAAATGTGCATTTTATGTTGAAAATTTATATAGTTATAAGAAAGCTGTAAAACTTAATTTTTCAAAACTATTACTGAAGTATAACATTTCAATTTTTATATTAAATCTTAGTTATTAATGAGTTATCCAGAACCTGAAAAGGATAGGAAGAGAGAAGTGTTTATAGATAGTAAATTTTATTATATGAATTGGAGGGTTTTTTTTTAATGGAAAATAAATTCAAAATTTAAATTAATTTTTTTGTTAATAATATTCTTTTGATAAGTATTAAAGTGTGATGGAATAGGAAAAGGTTATTATCTCCAAGTTTAAAATATATAAGCAAAGATCAGTTAATTTCTGGAAAAATAAGTAGCGTAGAATATAATTAAAAGTACAACTTTTTTTTTCCTGAAATCAATGCAACTATTTCTGCATTCATTTTTGCTGTACTGCTGTTAGTTAACACTGAGGTTTTTACAGTAAAATCTATTAATGAGAAGTATGTAAGTATTAATTTTATTTATTTTTGATTTTATCTTGAGGGATTGGATAAATTTGATTTTTGAATTAACTTCTGAAACAAAATTTTTCATTTGTGGAAATAATTTTTTTCACATATCTGACTTTGTATCTCTTTTGCCTTAATCTCAAAATTTCGCAACATTTTACTGAAAAATTTTAATTTTAGGGAATAATGGATCCCTGATTTAAAATGTTCAGAGATACTCATTTAACAATTCAAAAAAAGTGTCCACTGTATTCTTTTCTAAGCTTTTTACAGCAAACAGTTTTAGATTTTTCTTTTTCATTTCTGAAAACTTTAAAAAAAAACACTGGTAAACATAAATTATTTTCTATGATTTTACTGTAATGAAAAAAGTGAATTTTAACTCATCAAATTTTTTATATTTTTAAATTCTTAATGTCATGAAACCCTTAAATTTAAAATTTCACTCAATTTTTTCCAAGAAATATTCTATTTTGAAAGTATGACCATAAATCATGGTGTTTAAAAGGGCTGTATTCTAGTTTACAAAAGTAAGTTATTGATTTACTTATCAGGTGATGTTAAAATAGGGGAAATGTTAATGGAAGTAACCTAGTATATGACCCCCTAACAATTTTTGCTGTATATCTCAGGAACTAAGATCAGATTTGAACGCAATTTAAGAACACACAAGTTTCTCGGACCATTTTCTACCTTATTTTGACAGTAAAAAAAAAGTTTCTGAATGGAAAAATTATGTTTTAGAAGTTAAATTAATCCATTAACATCATAAATTATTTCCCTTTGAGCCATCATCAGTAAATACAGTTTATTTATCTGTGGCGAAAATTGCGAAAGCTATTAACAGTGTCATTTTTTTTTATGACTGCTCAATAATCTAAGAAGTTGGAATGAAGATCAAAAGAATGACCTGTTCATCTCAGCAGAAACATCATGCTGAGTTCTTTGCTGTTCTGAATTGTTTCTCCTTATTGTCTAAAGAAGTGAATAGTATAGCTCTTCTGATCCTTTCTGTTAGTTCAATTTCACCCGTTTGCTTCTCCCCTTTTTCTGTTCATTCTTACCAGCCTATTTGATGGGTGATACGCTCAACTTTAGTGACCCTTGCCTATATCCGACCCTCCTTTTTGTCACTCAATTTCTATCCTTTTCCCATTTTTTTCAAATGTCTAGATCACAGCTACATCTTGTTTATTGCAGCATAACCATCTCTGGCTCTTGCACCATTAAATTTCATCACTCACTACCTGTTCATTATTCTTAGTTCCTTTTTTCACTTTTTGTTCATTTAATCTGTTTTAATGCTCTTAGCTCTTTTTTTTTCACTTATAGTTCACTCTCATATAGATTGATTTTCTTTTTATGTCTGTTATTCATTGTTCTTAAAATGGATTTCTCTTTCACTCTTTAACCATCCTTTAAAAAATTAATGACTTAATTTCTTAATCTAGGTTATGTATTGATTCTGAAGAAAAGCAACAGTTTTTCTGGCAACATATAAGCTGTATTAACTGTCAGGGATTCTTAAAACAATTAACACAGAAATGTATGATTATTTCTTCATTCATTAGCTGTTAACTGTCACATTCCAGAATAATAATTTTAGACAACAAATTTCTCATCACTTCAGAAAAATTTTAAAATTGTTTTTTAATATTTTTTAAAAAATGTAAATCTTTCAGTTAAGCAATTTTTATTAATTGAATCACATTAGAGTGTAAAATATTTTTCATATATGTTTTGAAATTTTTTATTTTATAATTCAAAAAATTAAGTGCACCTCATAATCGATTTCTACATCAAAGGGAATCTAAACTCAGTTTTTCTATTTAATTGCATTTATAACTTGTAAACTAATTTATACTGTTATTTTTATAAGAACAAATTCTGAAATTCTCACATAATTAGTACTAAGAATGTGAGAGCTTTTTCACTACAATGCATATTTTACTAGGAATAAATAATATATAAGTAAAGATCCAGCCACAACAGATGTGATGAAAATTTTCTGTGTTTTATATGTTTAGAGGATAATGAGAAAGGTCAAATTGACCTTGAAGTGCATTTTTTGATGAGAGGATAACTTGCCATAGTTTTGGGTTACCCTTTGACTTGTGCTTTTATTTTAGTCTTTTTAATCCTAATGGACTGCAAGATTTCCATTATTTGAACTTATTTCACTGTAAGTGATAAAAATTCTAGCCAAGTTTCATGTTCTATTTGTCACCAAATTATACTATTTCAATCACTGGTTTCCAATTTTAAATATTAAATTGAAGCATCTTGTTGTAAAGCTAAGGTCTAGAAAATGAAAGCTCTTTGATACTGCTCCTGCAAATACAAATCCTTAATCGAGGGCTACATCTGCTATGAATATAAAATGTTTTAGTGACAATTTTGTAGTTAGTGATATAAATGACACAACAGTAGAGAATCTAATTATGATATTTAGGATAGAATACAATATAATTTTAAAACATGACTTTTAGTACTTAGAAGAACTTGGATGATGAACTTATTTACATATGATTTAAAAAACTTTCTATTGTTGAGAATACAGGTTTTTGATTTATGCTCAAAATTCACCATATACTGTACGTGATAGAAAAACAATTTCAAATTCTTTGTTTCCAGTATTATACAAGTGTATGAAATAATAAATACAACTTGTGTTACTTTGAGAATCAACTATTGGATGTCTGTAAATTACAACAGTTTTCTAGCCATAACATCTTGTTTCACCAAAAAAAAAAAAAAAAAGAATTTCAAATTCGTTTAGTTTTAGTTGATTGTCATTGAAGGATAGAACATCCCACAAATGAAAGTTTGTTTTTAGTTTTATTAAAAATTTCAGGTTTGGGAATTCTGAATAAAATTATTCTAATAATAACAGATATAACATAGCTAATATGAAAATGGCTGCCTAGAAGGTGTTAGAAATTAGATATCTTGGATGTTTTTAGCTTGTACAGTAAACTTTATTGCTGAGGATAGTCTCCAGGAGGTCAACAACTAAATTGAAAAAAGAGTCAACAATATTATTAATTTTCAAGCGAAGATCTTCCACCAGTAATATATTAAAAGAGGCTCAAGACACAATAGGAAGAAAAAAAAAACCTTGCTTTAAGTTTTATATGGAATTTCACATTTATATGTTAAGATGTATAATTGAAATACAGACTGTTGTCCAGATAGCTTACTACATTTTGAATGCTGAACTTACCAATAACGGATCCCTTTCCTTGCAACATGAAAGTTGAAGAAATGTGAAAATATTATTCTAAGTTTTGCAACAACTGGAAAATTTGCGAAAGACTCTTTAATTGGTGAAATATGTTTCGTGTTCATCAAAAATAATCTTACATATGGTACTTCAAAAAAATTTGAAGGACAGCTAAAAGGAAAAGTTTCTGATACAAATAGATAATGATTTTCCGACAGAAATAAAACAGTTGGAAAAAGTGTTGGTGTTGAGTATATTCAACTATATGATTGTGTTCCGCCAGGAGCAGGAACGACCTGTCAGGGAGAAGATATCAAAAATTTTGAACCTTGCTTCATGTGAACTGTTCATCAATTTTGAACTGTAAATCTGGTGTTGTGGATCAGTAAGCACTAAATTGTGATATTCCGAGTGTGCTGGGGATGGAGGGGGCGAAGTGTATTTCTACTAGTGCACTTGTTGGTTATTATTTATTAACGTTGCACCACACCACCCAGTTAAAGCAATACTATTGGTGACGAACTTCGTAAATTTTAATCACGGGTAAATGACGAGGACATCACCTAAGCTGACATCCTCATCTCCAAACTTTCACACCAGGCCTTAGGGGAGGGCTAGAAGCCTCGACAGATCTAATGTGGAACAGCCCCACTACACGACGGTTTTTTAGTGACATCAAGAAGACTCGAACCCACGATTCCACTGAAACAAACCCGGGCGCTTAGAACCCATGATCACTTGGCTACCGCGGCCTCACCAGTGTACTGAGATCCCGTTCTTCAAATGATTTTTAGTTCTGTCTGCATCGAAAAGGTGAAGTTACTCTTCAAAATGTCTGAACCAGCGCAAAAATTAAGATATTAAGAGTAAAAGTAAGAAAACACTGTGAATCAAAATTTTAAATCTAGACTTAAGATTTAATAGTGATCGAATTATGTGATCATAAAGTAAGACTCTTGAAATTATGCACTAAATAATTTAACTTATTTTTGTTAATTGTGAGGATCAATATTTGGAAGCAATCTGGTATTGATAACCTGTGAATACAATCGAGTTGTTAAAAATCTAGTCTAGAAACGCATACAATTTCTTCGAAAGAAAACGGCTATGGTAGTGGGTGCCTAGAAAATAATTTTGAGTGGCGCATATCGTCATTGCCAAGACAGAAGGAAAAACTTCTCAAGAATTGTTATAATTGTATCAAGCTATAAAAATATAAAAAAGTGAAGATCATTTAAGAAAAATGATTAAGATATCATGAGAATAAAATTTGCATTTTGGGGGCTGGGGTCGCATTTTTTAGGGATGCCCCCCCCCCCCCCCCGCTTCATTTGTGAACACTGAACCAGAGGCAATCTTTCAGAAGTTTATGGCTATGTTTGAGATTTATTTTTAGCCAGTGTGTATAACAAATAACTCTTCCAAATAAAGACTAAATAAAGATTCCAAATAAAGATTGGCTAATTATTTTTCCCCCCTTCAATGTAAAGTTAAGGTTTCAATCCGATATACGGCCGCGGTAGCCTAGTGGTCAAGGTCGTGGACTAGCGGCAGGCAGTTTTCGCTCAGTCGCGAGTTCGATCCTTGGCCACCAAAGACCCGCCGTGTAGCTGGGGCTGATGCACGTTAAATCTGTTCGGGGCCTAAAGTCCTCCCGTTGGCGTGGTGTGGATGTTAGGAGAGGGGGGTGCCAGCTCAG
Source organism: Nephila pilipes (assembly GCA_019974015.1). NCBI lineage: Eukaryota > Metazoa > Arthropoda > Arachnida > Araneae > Nephilidae > Nephila > Nephila pilipes. The sequence continues at coordinate 36,689 of BMAW01025374.1, forward strand.
GTGTCGTCCTCGTCACTTGACCGTGGTTCAAAATTACGAGGTCCGTCGCCAATAGCCCTCGTGTTGCTTCTAGTGCGACGTTAATATAAACTAAAATAAAACTCAATCAGATATACTCTTTAAAGTAATACATAAAAACAAGCAGAAATTTATAGTTGGTTCTTATTTTTGTTAATCGAAGGATATGTATTTGTAGATTATTACAATATCAGTTTAGGAGATTGTACAATAAAGTGATAAATTTACCTACGATATATTTTCACATTATTTTACACAGTAGAACAAACTTTAAGTGTATTGATTTAAATACATTTGGACTTGTTTTTGCTTTTATATAGTTCGGAATCTTTCCTCTTGATGCCAGCAGTAGTCTGCAAGCATTGCTGCATTCTATTACGATCGATAACGAGATTTCTGTAGAGACCTGAAACATATCCTACAGCTAGGGTATCAAACACTCGACAAGCAACGATAATTTGTGCGGCCCACTCATCTAATAAAACGGAAAGAAAATATCGAGTATTTCATGCCACCAAAGTAAACAGTGTATTTCACGACTGGAAGTATAAATAATCTCGTCTTTTGACAGCTTACAAAATAAAAATGAGGTACATAAACGCAATTCATCAGATTTAAGTGCTTTTTACATTTCGGAAAGAGCAGAAGAAATATTATACGCGAGAGTGATGAATATGGAACAAGTGTTAAAGTTTATCATAAAATCTCGAGGTTTAAATCAGCTGCTGTTATCTTCATTCATAAGTGAATCACACTGATTATTCCAATCTGTTATGTTATATCTGTTATGCTATATACATTGGCTATTCTGCTTTAAGATTCTTAAACCATTCTGGGATTTGAAAGAAGAAATATTTTAGTTCCTAACCAGTAAAAATCAAGATATAGACCTGTTTTTTGATACAACATGATTACATGATTAAAATTTTAACTGCTAGGAAAAACAACTAATCATTACAAAAATGTGCGATCAAGTAAAGCATTCAAATGCAAACTAATGCTATGGGAAGAGTGTTTAAAATTTGAAAATTTATCCCACTTTTCGACTCACAAAATGAAGAAAATAAATTTAAATAAAACCGCATCGTTTCAAAAATATGATGAAAAAAATATTAATTCATACATAGAAATGAATTTCAAACAAGATTTGTAATTTTAAAGTACTGGAAAATAAGGTTTCTTTGGTCTCCAATTTATTCAATAGATCGAATCAGTACCGAATGAAATGCAAATGGAGGTAATTAAGGTACAATATGGTTCAGAATTATAAGTATAATTTAGGGAGTTGGCATACAAGAATTTTACAATTATTTTGTTAAAATTTTTACAGGTGTGAAAATATTTGAAAACTTGCATATCAGATAATTTTTATGTTTGGAAGTACTTAGAGTGTGTGATCATTCATTTTTACTTATGAAAGAAAATGTCTCCTATCAGATCTGACCCGTGTGGTGACCGGGGATGACAGAATAGTCTCACTGTAGCTCATGCATGTCGTAAAAGGCGACTAAAATGGGTACCCAGCGTCTGGGGGTATAACCGGGCATCCTGCCCCTGGGGATTATATCAGGGGACCTCAGGGACTTGCCTTCTTCAGGTAAGTATGGGCTTCACGAACCCGAGGTACCCTAGTGATCTTTCTTTCCCAATGGGGTTTACTGTCTTTGGTAAACACGGGTGACGCACTCCCGGGATACCCTAGCGATCTTTCTCTATTTTCGACCCTCCTTCTTGTCAACCACTTTTACCTTTTTTCACCTTCACGTCTAGACCACAGTTTAATCTTGTTTGGCGCAGTATAGCCATATCTGGCTCTTGCGCCAATAAACTTTACATTCACTCACTCACTCACTCACTCCTATCAGATCTAGAATTTGTTTCAGTCACACCTTGGACCAGTTTTGAAAGTAATCACTGCAAAAAATATTTCTCCCGAAGTATAGTATATATGTCCACCCGTGTGGTGACAGGGTGTGAAAGAATAGTCCCACTATAGTTCATGCATGTCATAAGAGGCGACTAAAATGGGTTCCCAGTGTCTGGGGATATAGCCGGGCACTCTGCTCCTGGGGATTATATCAGGGGCTTGTCTTCATTTGGTAGGTTTGGGCATCATGACCCCGAGGCACCCTAGTGATCTTTTCCTTTCCTATGGGGTTTACTGTCTTTGGTAAACAAGGGGGACGAATGTAAGCCGTTCACTTATATTACCAGAAAATTTCGGAATCCTTATTTTTGGTAGTTTGATGTTGATTATTTGATGTTTAACATCCGTTTCATGTGCTGAATGGTTGAGGAGATTGGGAAGGTCGAGAATACCTTTATTTTGATTCAAAATATTTATTTGCTTTGAATCTCCATGTTACAATTTTTCCACGGTATTCTTCAGCTGATTCTTTATCCAGATCCTCAGGTTTTAATAGCTTTTCTAAATCAGAATCAACTAATTTAAGGGAATCGAATTTATCGTTTAATTGTTCTATATAAAGTTCAATTTCGCCCTCTTCAGCAATTACTTCTGTTTTTTGAATTTCTACTTCAATTTTAGAAATAAGTTTAGTAACTGACTTTCTTGAATGTTCCGCGCTTCTTTTTGCACAACTGAATACTCCCGGGATACCCTAGCGATCCTTCTCTATTTTCGACCCTCCTTCTTGTCAACCACTTATCTTTTTTTCAACTTCACGTCTAGACCACAGTTTAATCTTGTTTGGCGCAGCATAGCCATATCTGGCTCTTGCGCCACTAAACCTTACATTCACTCACTCACTTGCACAACTGAATGAGTTCAGAGCTTTTGGTGGCCATTTTATTGCAACTATCAAATATATCACTTCAACCTCTTATATTTAAATTTTAAAGCACAAGCTCTAATCCTGGCAGGAATGCTATGTCAAGAAACAAAGAATTATAAAGTTTCTCGTTTTAATTTAAGGAGAGGGGGTGCTAGCTCAAGTGTCGTCCTCGTCACTTGACCGAGGTTCAAAATTCCGAGGTTCAAAATTCCGAGGTCCGTTGCCAATAGTCCTCGTGTTGCTTCTAGTGCGACGTTAATAAAAAGAAAAAAAAAAAAAACCAAAAATTAAAAATCCTCATCGTATCATAATGTTTGACAAAACCCTGTCTTAGCAACTTGAGGGCAAAATCTGTACCTTGTTCAAGTGACGAGAACGACACCTGAGCTGGCACCCCTCTTCTAACATCCACATCACGCCATGGCTCTTGCACCATAAAACCTCACAGTCACTCACTCCACATCACGCCAATGGGAAGACTTTAAGTCTCGACAGAATTAACGAGCATCAACCCTGACTATACAGCGGATCTTTTGCGGCAAAAGGCTGCACAGCTACAGGATCTTATTTGGCGCAGCATAGCCAAAACTGGCTCTTGCGCCAATAAACTTTTCATTCACTCATACTTTCGACCCTTCTTGTCGACCAATCATTTTTCATTGTTTTAACGTCTAGATCACAGATTTACCTTGTTCGGCGCAGTATGGTCATATCTGGCCTTTGCGCCAATAAACCTTACATTCACTCACTCACTCACGCACAGCTACAGGAACTTAAATTTGTATTTTTCAACTTAAAACGATTTAAATAAGAGGAACCATGACCAGTTAAGAAGCGAGTAATGAAACCTTAACTGGAATTTTAAAAAAATCATAAATTTGGTCTTGGAATATAAAACTGAACCCGAATACTGGTATTACAAGTTTACCACCAGAACTCCAAGTCAGAGAAAGAGAGAAACTTCTAATTTTTAAAATATTAACTGTATGAGACCTAGGGGCAGGGACATTCACTCACTCACCATCTATGACAGCGAGTTTTGCGTGGCCGCGGTAGCCTAGTGATCATGGTTTCGGATTCGTGACCGGCAGTTATCGTTCAGTCCCGGGTTCAATCCTTAGCCGCTAAAGACCCTCTGTGTAGCTGGGCCGCGGTAGCCTAGTGGTCGAGGACTCGCGGCTGGCGGTTTTCGTTCAGTCGCGGGTTCTATCCTTGGCCGCCAAAGACCCGCCGTGTAGCCGGGGCTGATGCACATTAAATCTGTTCGGGGCCCAAAGTTCTCCCGTTGGCTTGGTGTGGATGTTAGGAGAGGGGGGTGCCAGCTCAGGTGTCATCTTGTCACTTGACCGATGTTCAAAATTACGAGATCCATCGCCAATAGCCCTCGTGTTGCTTCTAGTGCGACATTAATGTAAACTAAATTAAACTGCGAGTTTTGCAAATAAATTACATTTTCGGTGTTATAATATTCGACGTGGGTCCTAACCCAGTGTAAGTTGTAAAAATCAGAATATAAGTTCCTAATTTTTCTTTATTGATATTAATAAAGGCCGGCTTATTTTTTGTATTCTGCAGCAGCAATATTGATGACAAACTGTCAGAATAAATAGTAAATTTGATGTTTTGAGAGACGGCCCACAATACAGCAAATCCGATTGCAAAAATTTGACCTGGAAAACTGAATTATAAGGAATCAGATTAAACATGTAGGCACTATTTAGGACACCCCGGTGGGAAACACGACAAATCTATTTTCGGACCACATTTGAAGAAATATCAGTGAAATTCCAATCACAAGGCTTTAGGCGACTAACCTCGTAAGTTTGAATCTCGATCAAGTGACGAGGACGACACCTGAGCTGGCACCTCCCTCTCCAAACTTCCACACCACGCCAATAGGTGGACTTGGGACTTCGACAGATTTAACGTACATCAGCCGCACTACACGGCGGGTCTTTAGTGGCATAAATACTGGAACCCACTGCTCGGCGAAAGCAATATATATACATTTAGACAATATCCGTTCGTACGGCGCAACGACGTTTGCAGCAGCGTGGACTGTCAGCACGGTGACTGTTGCATCGGCTTCCTTTGACCATGCAGTTTTGAGAAACGGCGACTGGTGCGCCGAACGACCAAGCTGGATACAGAAGTGACACAATATCATTTTTTCAGACGAGTCCCGGTTCTGTGCGCTGTATTCTGATGGCCGTATACATGTCTGGATTTTTCGAGGAGAGCGCTCGTCACCTGTTTGCATTCGATATCGTCATAGGGGTCCTGCACATGGTGGGACGATTTGGGCAGCCATTGGGTACACAACATGCATATCTCTAGTTCGGATCGATGGTAATTTGAACACAAATTGGTATATTTCTGACATTATACTTCCAGTTTTGTCCTACTTTCGTGGCCTGCCAAACGCCATCTCCCTACAAAGTAACGGAAGACCCAATGTTGCACGTCGTGTTCTGGCCTTTCTTGGTACACAAGTTATTCGAGTGTTGCCCTGGTCTCCAAATCTGTCATACATTGAAAACATCTGCTGAGAGACTGGCTCGCCCTCCCCCCCCTGCAGGTAATGCGGTTGATGAAGTGTGGCATAGACTTGAAGCACACACAGCATGGAATGAGTTGCCCGTTTCTGTCATCCAAGCCCAGTTCGACTCTATTCCTAAACGGATTAGCGCCGTTTTAGCTGCCAGGGGTGGCAGCTATTTCTACTAATTTCGCACCCCTGTAAACCCCATACTGTTTTTAAATTTAATCATTTTGTCTTCATGCCATACTGTTTACGTACAATAAATATCTTTTTTGTATTTGCTTCCCTTCATTGTGTTACAATTTTAATGGCCAGCATGGTATGTAAATGCTTTTTTCGCTTTTTTATTAATAAAAATGCGAGAATTTTTTATTGGTCCATAAATTTAAAAATTACAATATAAATTAGTTTGAAAATAAAATTAAATGGAATAAGATTGAGTTATTATTTCATTTGTTTTTAGAAATCGATTACAAATTGGGCTTAAGTAGTTGGGAAAAACCGAAGGACTGCTTGCTGGAAAATGGCTTTTTAATTCGTAATCATTTTGCTTCGATTCGTTCTTAGAATCAGCTTTATTTGGAGTTTTTCTCTTCCGATATGTACCTAGTTTGCCTCGATTTGTTCTTACTTTGAGTGATCTGTTCGGAACCATTTCCCCTCGAACTGTTCTTATTCGTCTCCGATCTAATTTGTTGGTCCCTATTCCAATTTCCTCTCACTGCGGTGAGCACTTTTCAAAGGATTTCCCCCCCTTCGGCCCTTGTTCCGGGAGTTCGTCCGAGTTCTCGTTGGCTAATACATCTCTGCTGGGAAATCTATTGAGCATTCGTGTGTGTCGCTAGCCCTGCTCCTCTATAAGAAGATTCGGTCGATTGGAGTGGACGGATGTGGCGGCTTATGACATTTGCTTGCTTCCAGTACAAAAGCGGGCTTTCAAGTCGTACAAACGTGTCGAGATGCTTTTGGACTTCTTCTTGACTTGTAGGAAACCGACTCGAAATAATTCGGAACAGCAAAGAACAGTTTTCTGGTGGACCACTGACTCGGGTGTTCTCGCTCTTTTAGATAAACTGTTTCCTAAGAACAATCTGTTCTTTCGATACCCACCCCTAATTACAGGTGTAAGTTTTAAGAGAAAATTAAATTAATAAAATCTGACGATATCAAAAACATTGCTGAGAGTTTTATTTATATATATATATATATATATATATATATATATATATATATATATATTCATAAATTTTTATGAAGAACATGATTGATTGAAGATGGGAAACAGAAGAAATCGGTCGATGAAGAACGATTAAGCAGAGGACTGGAGCGCGAACGTAAAAAGCAGCAAAGTGACCTTTCAGTGCATGAGAGAGAAATCGAGTGAGTGCTAAGTGGAAAGAAAATGATTTCAGAGGTTCCCTACTTTTTCCCTAAAGTATTTATTATCTTTTGAGCAAGGAGAAAGGTGACTTCATCCTTTGTAAGCTGGTGTTGTAAAGCTCACTGGTGTTCTCCTGGTTTCAGCACAGATGTTTTCCGGTGGGCAATGGCAAGCTTTGAGACAGAACATTGGTTATTACATTTGCCCAGGAGTTGAGAATTAATATGTGGGGAATGGAGATTTTTACATGAGTGTTAAGTGAGCAATAGCGAAAAAATTTGTAAAATTTACATTAATGTGAGGTAATTTTCCTGAATAGATAAGATAATAAATTTAAAATGACAAAATTAACTAAGAATTTTTGAAAAGATATTTAGAAACGAAGGCAGTCGAGTGGTGGAAATATCCTGCATGTTTGATCAGCTTGTTAGTTTTGTGATTTCAAGAGTCTCTCGGCGTCGAGAGGGCGAATTTTTATTGGTCGTTACAGATGACTGCTATGTGTGGTGGGAGGGACTGTGAGGTTTCCCTGAATTTTTTTATTGCAGAGTGATGAAAGGTGTTAGAATTTAAATGAGAATTAATTAGTCGATTAAAATTTCACGTGGTTTATGTAGTTGTGAGTTGTTTCTAAGAGAGGTGTATTTTTCTCTGGTCTGTATTGTTCTATTGGTAGATGTATCGATTTTTTGAAAGAATTTTCTACATAGTTTTTTGATGAAGGTTTTGAGGGAGGGATATTTTATGGATTTTTTATGTCATTATTTCTCATATACCAGCTTGCTTTGACTATTGTTCGGAGGGCTACAATTTCAGTTTTTTCAAGTAGATTAAATGTGGTATCTGCACAGTGGGACCAGACTGGACAAGCACAATAGAATAGGTCTTATTATCAGATTATAGACAAGCAATTTATTACGTCAACGTATTGTAGATTTACGCGAGACAAGGGGAAACATATCATGAGATATAGTTTTACATTGTTTTTTAATTTGTGTGATGTGTTGTTCGAAAGTGATATTTTTTATCTAATGTTACAAGGTATTTTTTGGACCAGGACCAAAGGAGTTTGTCATAACTATAGATATCTGGCTCTATTCTTCTGTTGTTTCTTGATAAGAAGACGGCCTCTGTCTTGGAAACATTCAGGGCAATTTTCCAAAGTAGAGTACTATTCTTCTAATTCCTTGAGGTGTCTGTTGAGTTCGTGGTCGGTAGCCTTTGAGCTAACATTTCTTGCTGGTATCACAGTGTCATCTGCATACATGCAGATAACTGTGTTATGTACTGGAATGTCGTTCAAGTAATAATTCAAATAAGATCGGAGATAAAATTCCGTCTTGTGGGACTCCAGCTTCAATATATCTTGGATTTGAGTAAGTTCCGTTTGGCGTGACCGAAAATTTTTTATTGCTTAAGTATGAATTTATTAATTTTATTAGGAAGGGAGATTAAATTTAATGAGTTTATAAAGAAGACCTGTAGGCCAAACTCGGTCAAAAACTTTCAGGATGTCTGGGAAAACCGCTCCTGTATATTGCTTCTTTATAAATCCAGTTTTAATATAATCCACCTGTCGGATGAGTTGGTGTGATGTGGAGAGGTTTAGCACGAAGCCGTGCTGTTCATTAATCAGGATATCGTGATTTTGTAGGTGCTGCTTGATTCTATAGTGGATTAGTTTCTCAGCTATTTTGCTTAGAATTGGAAGTAGAGATATTGACCTGTAGTTTTTGGATCAGGTAAGGTCTTTACCCAGCTTTAAAATCGGGATGAATGCTGCGGTTTTCCAGGAATCCGGGAAGTGACCGAGTTCGAACATGGTTTGTATAATATTTCTTAGTTGGAAGATGCAAAGGTGTGGAAGACTTTTGATCAGTTTATTACTGATTCCTTCTCTTCCTGGAGCTTTTTTAAAAAAATTATTGACTTGATGTATGTTGCTATTTCGGAGGCTAAGGGTGGGGGAAGAAGTGGGAGAGTTTTGAAAATTATTAACGTTTGCTAGATAGCCGTGAACGACACGTGTTACTGTCCTATCATGTGTTGGTATATTGATATTAAGTTTAAAATGACTCTGGAGGGAGTTAGCGAGCATTTCTGCTTTGTCTGTGTCGCTAAGTGCGATGCTAGTCGGGCTTTTCAGGGCGTATACTGGGGATCTTTTCTTTCTGAACACCTTGGCCATACCTCAGAGGGGTACCGCTGATCGGCTTCCAGATTTTCAAGAGCTTCTTCCCATTCTTTATTGCGTAAGTGCACTTTTCGCGGGATTTCGTTTTGAACTCTGTTTCTTTTATCGGCAGGGAATCGAGTGAATTGCCAGATTTTTCTGGCTTTATTTCTTTCTTTAAAAAGTTGTCTGAGCTCCCTACCGATAAAGGTTTGTTTTTATTGTTTTGGATGCGATTTTATGTGCAGTTAAAATGTTGTGTGTGAGTTCGGCAACTTGCTTTTCAATGTCCTCACCGCTTTGTGCTTTGAGTAGTGTAAATGTGTTGATTGTGTTTGTGCTAGGAGTGTTTTTCTGAACAACTCCCAGTTTTTCGTGAGGAGACAACAGCGACTAAATTGTATCGTAATACAATATATCTTATTTTGATGGAAAACAGATTGGAGGAGAAGCATTTGCCGTGAACCCCAATCGCAGGTGGAAATAAACATATAGGCTTTCTCTAAACCGACTAGTTCCGTCTAGGAAGGGATATTACGCAGCATAATCAATTTCTTCCCACTTCATCACAGCTATTAAAAAGCAATTTTCTGAATATGGAATAAAATTGAAAGTGTGTAACTAGTGTCCACTTTGAAATCAAGGTAAATAATGAAAATTAAGAAAAAGCAAGCTATTAATTTCTCTCTTCTAAGATAAATTTTTTCTTTTCGTTGCGATCGGTATCATATAAGTATTTACTTCACCTCCGTCTTTTAGTTACACCCATTTTACCCTCCTAGAAGAAGGAGATTTCGTCGTTTTACAGTTTCGATTTTGTAAACTGGATTCTTAAAAACTCCTACGGACAAGAAGTACATAAACCGCGAACGATAATATAAACATTAACCCCAAAAATAATCATTGTTGTCATACAAACCAGTGTGATATCGGACAGTGTCATACAAACCAGTGTCCTATATTTAGTATTTTTAAAGAATTAAAAATTAATTAATACATAATATTTCGTTTCTCCTCATTATTTATTAAAATAAAATATTTATATTTTTATAGGATGTCTTGCATATTAACAATGTATATTAATATCATGTTTATTGAGATATTAAAAGTAAAAAATTTATTTAAATATTTAATTGATTTTGCTGAAATAGGACATATTGATTTAGATAGCAATGCTTGTACAGTTTTTCAAATATACGAATGAATTTTTGTAATTTGCTTTTGTTTCAGTATAAATATTTTCAGACTTTATTTTCTTTTTCAGATATTTGTATTATGTGTTGCAAATCAAATAAAATAGTTTTTAAGAAGCATCCATTGTTTATAGGAGGTGTATGTCGGGATTGCAAGAAGAATTTTCTTAGAATTGAAGCAGGGAAGATCAAGGTTTACTGATTTATTCCAACTTTTTCTAAATACTCAAACAATTATTTTGGTTGTAAAATTTCTAAGTTTAACCGTTCAAAAGAGGGGGGGGGAATCTTTAGGTTTATATATATATATATATATGTCCGACCTTTTCGTGAAGTTGGCAGCTTTCATCAATAAAAGCTAAAGAATATAGTTGCATATCTTTTGACTTCTCACAAAAATTTAAGCCATTTTGGACGCGCAGCTGTTGTTTGACAATCGTTTGACCGAGTCTATGTGAGTGTTTTTGTGAAAATGGAAAAAATCGAATTGTCAATAAATATTTATTTTTGAAAGTCAATAAGCCTACTCAAATGAAAGATAAGTTGGATGCTGTGTACAGGGATTCTGCTCCGTCATTTACCGCCGTGAAATTTTGGGCAGATGAATTTAAACGTGGCCGTACCTGCTTGGGAGACGATGAACGTTCGGGACTTCCAAAAACTTCAACCACTGACGATAACATCACTAAAGTTCAGCAAAAGGTGCTAGACGACCATCGAATTACAGGGACAAAGATAGCAGAGGCTATGAATATGTCCAAAGAACGTGTTTGTCACATATTATATCATGATTTACGCATGAGAAAGCTGTCCGCGCTTTAGGTGCCGCTTTTTGCTCACATTAGACCAAGAGAATTTGCAAATTATGTTGAATTTCTGAAAAACTAATCGTCAGATTTTTTAGTGAAGTTTGGTATGAATATATACATTTTTTATAACTGAGAAAGAGATATGCAATTCAAAAGTCATTATATATATTTTTTGCATGATTATCAGTAAAACTAATTGTACAGAGATGCCTAAAATCCACGTTGTGATATCGAACTGAAACTGAGTTAAATATGGGGTATGGTTTATTCTTACAGCCAGACAGGTCGCACAGAGGGATGGCTTACTGGATAGGAGACAGTTGAGAAATCACTGTGGTAGTCGATCCCACTGCTGCGGCAAGGCAGTGTTTAGCTCTGGAATGGCTCTCGGAGGGGATGGCGAGGTGCAGTTCCTTTCCCAAGAGCGTCCAAGGCGTGCTGTATAGGATTAAGATAAGGAAATCTGGCTAGCTAAGCTATGCTGTTAATTTTCTCTTTTTCCGAGTAATCGCCGACCACCTGAGCCTTATGTGGACGAGCGTTGTCGTTCATTAACAAGAACCCAGGACCAACTGCACCCTTGAAAAGAATAATGTAGGGCTTTAAGATTTCACCTCTATATCTCTTAGTAGTCAGGGAGTCATTATCAACACATACATGGGTGTGCGGACATCCAATACAATGTCTGCCATTACATCTCCACCACCGTAATGACTCTTTTCCCTAATAAGGGAGGTATGATATTAAGTCTTACGCTCGCGCTCCAGTTGCAGCTACGCCGATAATCTGTTTCCAGGCTGAATTTTGACTCATCTGTAAAAAGCACGGTACTCCACTAAAGTCTGGTCCAAGGCTCATGTTGTCTGCACCATGCTAATCTTGTTCTCTTGTGTACTGCAGTGAGCAGGACTCAAACACCGGGTATTCTGGCATACAGCTTTCTCTCATGAAGCCTTCGAGTATCTGTAAACCGTAAAACTCAGGTTCCAGTGACAGTTTACACCTGACGAGAGATCTGTATTAGTCCTGTGTGGCCGTGCTGAATGGGCCAATTAACGATCCTTATTCGTCATTGTGGATCTTAGTTGACCTTGTCCAGATCTTCTCGATATGGATCCACTATTCTGAAACTGTTTCCACAATTGCTGACGACACTTGGCTTTACATTGAGTTCTGCAGCTACTTGCGTTTGTGATTGGCCTGCCTCCAATCTTCTTACGATTCTCCAACTCATTTCATCATCCTAACATTCGTGGCTACTAATTTTATTTAATACCTTATAAAATTTAGCGAACATTTGTGAGAAATAGCAAATCTCGAGGAGGAGTAAGAGCTCACAAATCACCGACAAACCTTCTTGCGCCTATATATTCTCCGCAGTTTCAGCTCTGCAGACACTCACGTCTACGCTTACGTATTTGACTCTGAATATTTCCGTAATTCTTCGGTGGCATAATTAGTAGCTGTGGCTGAATACTTTTTGCAAAAATAGGTATAATTTGCAAATTCTCTGAATTTTGAACACGAGTGTATATATAGAGAAAGAGAGATATATATATATATATATTTGTGTATGTGCATGTGTAATGATTTCCCTTAACTTTAATTAATTTCTTAATTTATTTTTACTATCATAGTATTGAGTTCATTGTTATTTCGTGATACCATTCCTTTTTATCTTTTAATTTATGTAATCACACGATTTACCACGCTCCGAACTAATAGGGATATTCCCTGCTAGACTCGCAGTCTCCATATAAAATACCTAAATATCTACATTTATTACCATGTGATCCGAATAATCTTTACTTTAACTTCTCAAACGGGAAAAATTTTCTGTTACTTCATTCTTTTCTGTTACTTAGCTAGGTGGACGTGCATCCGCCGCTATTCCAATGTATCTCCCTGTCGTCTCTTGAAACATTAATAAATTCATAATTCTTTTATTTAAGAGTTTCTTTACTGTGCCGCGACCGAAGTAAAATATGTTTGGAAGTTTAATGGTTGAATAAGTATAGTATTATTGTTATATGAGCCGCTCAGAAGCCAATGCGGTTAAGTCCATTTTTTGATATTTTCTGATTTTTGGAAATTTTGATGAAATAAATAATAATCTTCTTAGTTATTAAAGGATTTACTCGTTGGTTACTTTTTTCTAGGTTAGACAGCCCTTTTTTTAATAGCTTCTGAATATATTGTATAATAATTTCTGAAGCCATTGTGAATAAGTCCACCTTTTATCAATATTTTTTTACATAAACTTTGAAATAAAAATTAAATTCTTCTTCTTTCGATATTTGTTGGTAACACTGAAAAACAAGAAATTCATAGTAACTGTAACCGTTACTTCTAATTATAATTTTATGAATGTGCAAAACCATTGGAAGAAGCTGTTACCAACAGAAAAAAATCAACAAGTGGACTAACAGTCAATTGGCTTAATATGAGATGGATAAAATTGGAAAGGTCAAACCCAAGCAGCATTAAGTTCAAATATAATTTTGACGAGGATGATACCTTTCATGTAATTGATATATAAAAAAAAAAAAAATAGGTAGGACAGTAAATTTAAAAAATATAACTCAACCTATATTATATCCTAATGGCAGAACAATTTCAAGAGAAACAAAAAAAGACATGTGTTTATTAAAGTATATATCTCCAATTAAACACGAATTTTACAGGACATTAAGGACAACACGTGGAGATCAAGATTTACATTTAAATAGCTCGGAAGAAGATGATGTTTGTTATGATGAATAAACATAAAACTTATGACAAAAAATGTTATTTTGTTATTTTTACCTAAATTTCTTATCTTTTTCAGCTGCCAAAAGGTATAAGTCCTAAAAATTTTAAGATGCTGTCATTATTTCAATAAATACTTACGTTTTTATTTACACATCCTGTACATATCTTGTTTTTTGCAGAGTTTACACCTCGAAAAAAGACTTTATACACTTTTCTAATTAAATTAATAAACCAAGAATTTTAAAAACTAATGTATCAAAAAACATTAATTTTCTCAATTTTTGTGTTTTGGACTTAACCGCATTGGCTTCTGAGCGGCTCATATGTGTGTTTCTTAATGTTAAGAAAGGGATTTTCATTGAGTATTGTTAATTAAAAATGTAACAGCTTAATTATCTATTATGATGTGCTTCTAAAGTGATGCATTAAATTAAACATGAAATAATGATTTGTTTTTACTCAGTGATTTATTTTTTCTGATAAACGGTTTTTGAAATGAAATGAGAAACATATATCGTGTCGTCCCTTTTATAGTGGACCGAAATGTAAAAAAGTAATTAAAAATTTGTTCTATGCAGGAAACAGATTTAGCCGCTAAATGGGCTAAGGCTTATCCCGTTATCATCTTCTCCTTACAATCTAAACTGTAAAAAACTTTCATCGAACAAAAATAGTACTAACTTTTGATGACAAAAAGAATAAAACAAATGATTATGCTCTAAAAATAAAATTATTCAATTAAATATTAGAATTAAAGCAAACGATAAAACATTGAAAAGGACAATAATTTTCTTTTCTGATATTAAAATTAAAGCAAGGGAATAAATTATAAAGTAGTATATATTTTAAGCTAATTGTAGTTAATTGCTGCCTTAAAATGAATATAAATAAATGTATGAATTGATCTATTCTTATAGCATCAATACTTCAATGAGACGATTGCAATTCAAACTGAAACTATTATGAATCGGTTAGATGGAATCAAAATTAGATTAAACAAGTCACGTGTATTGAACACTTTATTTTGAAAAGTGGTCAAAGACGACATTTTCTGGTCGTATGAAAAAAAAAGCCCCTTTGATAGCAAATTATTAACAAGGATGTTTGAGTTCAACCGATCTGGTTGCTAAGTAAATTACCAAAATGACACTAGTCACGAAGTATTTCCTGTGCAGGTTTTTGTATTGTTATATGCTTTCTTTGATATAGTGAACATATTGGTATACAGGGACGTTATAATTGTTTTGTGCATTAGGTATTTTTACCCAGTTGATATAAATTAGTAAGTAAAAAATATTTTGCAAAATGGAAGGAAAACAAAAACAAAGTGTATTAATAAAGGGGAAAAAACATTCTAGAATGTTTAAACAAAGGAAATAAATGAATATTTCGTTACAAATTAGGTGATTCAAAAATTCACTGCGATTGATATAGGTTGTTGGTTGGTTTCCATTAATGTCGCACTGAGAAGCACGAGGGCTATTGGCGACGGACTTGGTAATTTTGAATCTCGGTCATGTGACGAGGGTGATATCTGAGCTGGTGCCTCCCTCTCCGAAATTCCACGCCTACGGGAGGATTTTGGACCTTGACCAGATTTAATATGCATTAGCCTCACTATACAGTGAGTCTTTAATGACATCAGGGTTCGAACCCATGACTAGACGCCGACTATAAGTCCGCGACCATGACCACTATTCTACTGCAGCCACTACAATTGATGAAAAGGTGATATTTAGAATTAAAAATAAGTGTAGAAAAACATAAGAAATTTTTGATTTCTTCAATTATTGTGTATTTTCTTTCTTTAAATAGACATTGTCAAAATGATATCTTCCTGGTGTAAAAAATTTAGTTAAACTGTAAATATATGTATGTAGTTGTCCGTTTTTTTCTTTGTTCATTATGCAATATTCATTCATACGACTAAGGGTCTGGTATCGTAGTGCAGTGTTCTCACTCTTTTTGAAATCGGGGAACACTAAAAGGATTTTTTTTTTTTTTGTTCTTCGGAATATTTACAAAACAACATAAACTTTAAAGAAGGAGTTCCCAACATTCTTGATATCAAGGCGCAGTTAAAAAAATCCTTTCTTCAAAGCTTTTCTTTTGTGAAAGAATAAACATGTTTATTTTACTCTTAAAAGGTATCATCTAAAAATATCATGTTCACGGTATCATGGGTGTAATTTCTCTCACCCCAGTAAATGAATTTTATTTTATAAATTTAATAAAGACATGTAAATGTGAGAGATTAGGAATATTATAATAATTACATATTTCATGGAAATTATAAAATTTTTGTATTAATTACGTATACAGTTATTGCAAATAATTTGCAGATGACAGGCATTTCTTCATCACTTAAAATTTCAGCACTTTCTCCCATGTAATTATCAATGAAGTCTACATAATCATTCTCCACATCATCGTCTTCTTCATTGTCGCTTATATTGTCCTCTTAATCGCTAAAATCATCCGTTTCTAGCATAAAGTTTCTCCATTTCATGTTTTTTGGGGGAACACCATATTATAAAACTACTTTCACTGCAGCAAAATAAAATGGAGAGTAAAAACACTTCTAAAATAGCTATTTTCTTACCTCTTAGATTATAATTGTGTTCCTAGAGAAAAATTAAAACTGCGGTATTTAACAGAAAAATAAATCTTAGCGAATTAATTTTTTAAAAAAACTACACTTACGGTATCATGGGTGTAATATCACCACCACACAGATCAGTATTCTTTGTTTTGTAGTTACGAAGTGCATTACAAAAATGAAGTTTTTTATGGTAAAAGTATCCTTATTGACACCATAAATGATTTCAGGAAAATTCAGTGTTACCAATAATTCAGTTTTCTAATAATATATTAGAAAAACTATTAACATGGGAAAATTTTTCACCCATGATACTTTCTAAGGTTTAAAAATCACATTGAATTACAATACATTTTTTTTAAAGAAATAATTCTAAAATTCAATGCGGTACGGGATATTTGCAAATTTCAGATAAATGATAGAGCCTCTCTCATATCACCCTCAAATTTCCTAGGTTCTTGCGTTACGTTGTTTTAATATTAATCATTTTTGAAAACCCTGCCTCGCAAAAACTCGCTTGAAAAATAATATTATGCTTTGTATTTTTTTTTTTTTTTTTTTTTGCTGAATGACGATCTGGCTCTTCGTTTTTCAAACTTCCACGCCATGCCCATGGAAAGAGTTAGAACCTCAACATATGTAACGTTAACGTGCATCAGCCCCGCTACACGGTGGGTCTTTTATAGCAGCAAAACTCTGGAGGAGGATTTATACTATTCTAAATCTGGTTAGCTGTGTAAATAGTTTATATCCTTGTTGAGTTTAAGGTTTTATATAGCTGCAAAATATTTTACAGAACTCAAGAAACATATTTTGTAGTTAAAATCGTTACACTGTATTTTTATGTTGAAATTTTCATTAGAAAATATTTCAGTATTTCCTGATTCACTTTTATTATCTTATTATTCATAGTTCAGAGGTGGTTTTTTTTTTTTTTTTTTTGTTACTTACAATTATCTGATGCTTTTTTTTTATGTAATTTCGTACGCTTTATTTGAATATTTGAAGGTATTTTTTTTTTATTGAAGCTGTTTTTTGTTTTATTATTGTTTCAGGATATTTGTGTTGTATGTGGACAAGGTGGAACATTGGTATTATGCAGTCTGAGTAATTGCTTACGGTAACTATTTTGTGCTTGATTTATAATTTTTTTTAAATAAAAATATATTATACTTTTTAAGCTTTTGTTTCAAAACAAGAAAATTAATTTATTTCATGAATTATAAATCGTTTGCTTTAGTGTTTCCTTGTATTTTTGAGGATCATTTTCTAATGCTGTAATTTTTACTATTGCAGTGTGAAGTTTGATAAGAAATCTTAAATTTCATTTCGTTAATTTTTTTATGATATTATCTAGTTAATATTTATATATATATATATTTTTCCTGATATAATTAATGTTCTATTCTTTAACTTACGAGGCGGTATCGTAAAGCTTTAAATATTATTAAGAAATAGTCGCGATTTTTGGATAAAATTTATTCTGCATTTTAATTTGTCTTTATGAACATAATGTTGAAAATTACAGCTATCCATATTGATTGGTTTGGGTACAGGAAGTCGTAGATTGAAGTAACCCACTGTATGGAGAAGAGAGACAGAGTTCTCAATCTTTTGAGTTGTGCAATGACGGTCTCCGAAAGGTCACGAAATGCTGGGAGAAGTGTATAACCCTGGATGGTGATTATTTAGAGAAATCTTAAGAATAATAAAAGAAATTAAGCTTTTATATCGGTTATTTTTATAAATAATTAAAATTTTGCGATATCCCTGAATGATAATTAAAACTTTACGATACTGAGAGTTACTTCATTGCCCTCGTATTGCTTCTCAGTGCGACGTTAATAAACAATCACAATCGCGATTTACTTCAATCTACGACTTCCATTAACCAAACAAAACAACATTAATACATATAATTTCCTACATCCTGTACGTAATATCAATTAATATGCAGAATAAATTTTATCCAGATATCTCGATTATTTCTTAGTAATAATTAAGATTTTACGATACCCCCTCATATTTATAAACATCAGTTACTGATAGTTTATTTTGAATTAATATTTTTTTAAATAATTTTAAGGGTATTTGTATTGTTTATTGAGAAAAAGTTTAATTAATCTCATTTTTCAAAATTTATTTGGAATTCTTAAAATTACAAATGAGATGTTGTTAATGACGAACTTCATTATTGAACCTGTAGCATGTCAAGTGTTGTATAAATAACGGTTCTTGATTTCATCAGAAACACTAATTTATTTGCTATTTATAACAACGTATATACTAAATTATTTACGATATTATATACATTCAAATGCTAGCTAAATTTAATGACTTCATGACCATGGAAATAGTCAGGATAGCGGAGCTATTTACGCTACAACCTCTATGAAAAACGGGGCAAATCGCTTTGTTTGCTCTCTAACCTTCTTGTATACTTCCGCGACAGCAACAAACCACGATCGCCACGAATCTCGATCAGATGGCGAGAACAATACCCGTGAGTTGACATTTCCTTTCCGAAACATAAACATCACGCCATGAGATATGCTTAGCTAAGAAAACAATAAATAAACTTGGTTTTATATATTCGATTTAATTATTTTTAAATTGATTGATTCATTGGATTTTGAGGGATATGAAGCAGCAAAGGCTATATAAATTGAACTACTCGGGACGTTATCAGATGTCGAACTTCGTAATTTTGAACTGCTATCATTTGACGGTAATATACAGTGAACAAAATAATTATCTGTGCACTTTATTTTTTTAAAATTATAGTAAAATCAAATAAAAGAATTAAGCAAAAAATAATGTAATACATTAATTTATTGTATCATAATAACACAAAAGCGAAAACAAAAGTTTTTTTAAATAAAATTTTTGACATTTTAACAAATATATACAAAATATAATGCAAAATAGTATTTGTACATTTCATTAGTGTGCTGTAATTAAGAAAAATGTAGTTAAGTAATACAAGTTAATACTCTTTCTGTGAAAAATCCTTTAGTTTAAATGGCTACTTCAAGGCGTTGTGGCATAGATTTCATTAACTTTTTTTTGTGACCGTTGGGTCTATGTTATTCCATGCTTCAATGAGAGTTTCTTTTAAACTGCTTTTACTCGTGCTATGTTTATTTCAAATTTGTGCATCCATCTGCATCCATAAATTTACTATTGGATTCAGGTCTGAAGATTGTAAAAGTTACCAGTTGTCTTCGGGAACTGTAAAGTAATTATATGATGGTGACCATAGCAGTGTGCTTTGGATCGTTATCCTGCTGAAAGTGAAACATTTGCTCTAAGCCTCATTTCCTAGCACTGCTTAATAAGTTTTGCTGCAACACATCAATGTATGTTAATGTTGTCATTCTAGTGTCAATAAAACTCAAATTTTCCACTGCATCAGAGGCCATGCACTCCCAAAATATAAAATCTGCCCCCCCCCCCCCATGCTTGAGAATTGGGAATATATGTTTTGGATCTAAAGCAGTTTTATTTTTACGCCAAATTTTTTGAATGCTTGATGATGAAAAAATTTGAAGCAGACTTTCAGCAGAAAAAAAATCACTGTTTTCCAAAATTTCATTTGCTTATTTCTTAAGGCCAAAGTAAATTCCACACGTTTTCGCCTATATGAATGCCTTTTTCCTTGGAGTTCTTTTTAAACTTGCATTGTAGAGAACATTCCTTATTGTTGTGTTATTCTGATGTTAAAAGTTGTTGCAATGTCTTCATCAGCATTTGAGCTATAGGATTTTTTTAAAGTTATTTGAACAACACTTCTTTTCGTCCTCATTGTTAATATGCTGGGATGCCTAGGTCTGGCTTTATTTTTGATGCATGTAATTTCTTTATACTTTCTCACTTTGTATCTAACAGTTGTAAATCGTAATTTAATCCTTTTCCAATTTCTCAATATGATTTTCCATTTTTATGGAGCTCGATTATACGATTTCTCATGCCTATATACCTCTCTAGTTTTAGGTGCCACTCTCTTAATTACTTCAAGAACATTGTAGATAAAATATCTGATTTAAAAAATTATACGAAATTAACAATTTTATTTACATGTACTATGTAAATACTCTTTTCACCCATCAATACTATAAACCCGGTACGTATCTGCTGAAGAAATATACAAAATTTCTTTTGTAAAAGAAACTTTTAAGCTCTTCTTCGGTTAGAAACTTATAATTAAACTTCATCAACGGTTTTGGTGTTTAATCTATAACATACAGTAAATGTATTGTATCAAAGCTATTTTTCTCTAAATATTTGTTTTTATTTAGTTACGAATCAAAATTATTAGATTGTATACACGCACAATTATTTTACAAACTGTAGATCAACTGACACTACAAGCTTCTAACTCTTACATCTTTTTACTTGAAGACTGGGGCGAAATTAAGAAAAACATGTAGCAGCTACACTTCTGCGCTTTGGTCTTTAATGGCAAACCCATCCCTCCACTCACGACTGATTACCAGTTCGCTTGATCTTCACTAAACCAAAGGATATCTCATTCGTGCCACATAACACAATTGTAAAGAAGCCTTACGAAATTGCTGTATTTCTTCGATTTTGTTAATTTAGCTATCATATATGTTATTCACTAACTTAATCTCGTGGAGGGTATTTTTCTGTTTCTTTCAAAGTATTTAAAGATATGCACACAAGAAGGGGAACAAATGCCGAAAACTGATTCAGTTCAAAATTAAGTTTCAGGTTTACTTACTTGAATTATTTCAAATTAATGTGGTTGAATTATATATATATATATATATATATATATATATATATATATATATATATGTGTGTGTGTATATATATATATATATATATATATATATAAAGAAGAAGAAAGTCCATAAAACCAAAGAAATATAATATTTAATCTATTTTAGATTCGTTATTAATCTATATCTAAAATGATCCATTGATTTATCTTTAAGAGCATTTTATATCGACGAATTAGGATTAAACTAATCCAAAAGAACTTTAAAAGCATGCTGAACATTTGTAATTTTTCAGTGGAACTTTTCAATTGTTATGTTATGTTTCTTAAATATATCTTTATTTATTTTGCAGTTAAATTTCGGTTTCGAGTTCTGCATTCTTTTTTTTTTTTTTCGTGTGTGTGTGTGTTTTTTCCTGCTTGTAAGTTTATTTGATTGTAAAAAATTTTTAACTCTCTTTTTTTGTTTTGTTTTTCATCTATTTTTTTCTTTTAAACTACACTCTATAACAAAACAAATTAAAAAAAACCACGCACCAAGGAGTTGTTCGCTGGAGGCAAAAATTGACGGATAGGAAAATTATGTACAGAATAGAAAATGATTAAAATTTCAAAAAAATTGAATGATTTATTTCTCTAACCTGGATGCAAGCTGCCACACGACGTGGCATAGAGTGATAAAACTCCCTGGTGGTCTTCTGCGGTATTTCTTGCCAAATTTTCTCCAATAGTCGGGCTAGGTCATCAACATTCTTTGGTAGATGCACTCGCCTTCCCATCATATCCCAGACATGCTCGATTGGAGAGAGATGTGGCTGGCCAAGGAAGTGTTTGACAAGTTGTAAGATAGTTTATAGCAACACGTGCCGTATGTGGTCTGGCATTATCTTGCTGAAAAATAAGGTCAGGATACTGCAAAAGGAACGGTAGCAAAACAGGTCTCAGAATGTCATCGATCTACTGCTGTGCTGTATGTGTGCCTCTAATGACGATCAAAGGGGTTCGGCTATCAAGGGAAATAGCACCCCAGACCATAACTCCTGGTTGAAGACCTGTGTGGCGTGCAATAGTGAAGACCTGGGCGTCTCCAGACACGTCTTCGATGATCGTCAGGACACATTTGGAAGCGGGATTCATCGCTAAACTCTATACGTCTCCAGTCAGCATCATTCCAACCAGATCGAGCCAAGTACCACTGTAACAGTGTGCAGGCGTGAGTGGCAGGTGGCGTAGCGATCGGTGCGAGCGTAGATTTCTTTCTATCAGCCGTCTGTGAATGGTCATGGTGTATACTCGTGTGCGGGTCGCATGCCTGATGGTTGGTAAGGATGAATCAGGCTCTGTGACAGCTGATTTGACAATCACTCTGTCCTCCCGATATGCTGTGACCCTAGGTCGACCGCTACCATCATGACGCTGAAATCTGCCATCATCCACCCATTCTTTCCAGCGTCTTCTAATCGCCGCATCGCTTCGACCCATATGACGAGCGATTCTCCGATTTGCCCAACCTGCCTCTTTCAATCCATTGTTACAACCTCTTTCAAACTCTGAGAGTTGCTCGTAATGAGCTCGAATCCTGAGGCGAGGCATTTTTTCAGTCGTTGAAATGTATCCTTTAAACATTTAATCATTTGCATGTTCAATCATTTGCATGCAAATTTTAATCATTTGCTTGTTCGGTCCACATGTCTTTGCATACGAAATTTCATTACAATCCGGCAACTTCTTCTTGGTGCGTCGTCTTTTTTTTTTTTTTTTTTTTTTTTTGTTATGAAGTGTATAATTTAAAAGTTAATTTTTCACCGTTATTATTTAACATATAGGTATGACTTTTTATTTTCTTTTTCCTTTAGTGTCGAAGAGTTTATACATTAAATGTTTTATTCTCTATTTACAATTTTTGTGTGTTGAAAGTTGTATTATTATTTTCAGCGCTTACTGCAGAGCCTGTATTGACTATATGACAGTGAAAGGATCTTACCCACAGGTAAAATAAACTGTTTTATAATTACAAATATTTGTTCATTTGATTTTTAAACTTTTTACGTTATGTACACTTTTCAAAATTGTTATTTTTATTTTATAAGAATAAAAAGTAACTTTATTGACTAACTTTTTTCGTACTTTAGATTGTGATTTTATTTTAAAAAAAAAATACTGAACAGCAAAATTTTTTATAGTTTCCACCAAACAATTTTGTCAGATTTCTGATTTCATTATTTTTTTGAAGTTTTTGTTGAAAAATATGTTTCTTTATTATGTTTCTTTATATATAGTAAATAAGTTTTTATTTTTGTAGATTTTAAAAGATGATAACTGGAGATGTTACTTCTGTGAACCGGTTCACAATCCTCTTTGCTTTATTAGAAGAAGAGAAAATTATCATTCGATTGTAGTAAATCTTCCTGATGTTCCTAAAGAGAAATTGCCTATTCGTGTGATAGCATCCACCGATGCTGGTAAATATTTTAATAATTAATACTTTAATATAAAAATAATATATTAAAACATAATTCTACTTTAAGAATATGCATCCAGTTTATATTTTCAGTTGTACTGAGTTCTATACGCCTTGCTAAATTA
Source organism: Nephila pilipes (assembly GCA_019974015.1). Taxonomy (NCBI): domain Eukaryota; kingdom Metazoa; phylum Arthropoda; class Arachnida; order Araneae; family Nephilidae; genus Nephila; species Nephila pilipes. Next base: position 60,280 of record BMAW01025374.1, read on the forward strand.
AATTTCTAACTGTGTTATATTAAGAATTTTATTAGTAATATCCTTACTTGAGCCAAAGGAACAATATTATAGACTTAGAAAAAGAAATAACACTGCATTCTCAAAGAATTCTATTATGTTGCATCCTTATAGAGCTAGACTCTCATTACATTTTAAAAATCAAAGTATATATTTTCTATGTTTGTATTAGAATATAACAATAAATAATTTGAATTAAAAAATTGTGAGTGTGTAAGTATATTGATATATATTTATATACTTTGGCTATGAAAAGTTAAAGCACAACCAGTGTTTTGTGTCTAATTCGAAAAGAGATGAACATAAATATATGAAATTTAGAAGAATTATAGTTTATTAATATATTTAAAATATAAAGATAGTGAAGTATAGTTTCTTACAACTTATTTTTTAAACATGTTTCATTCAAGAATTTCAAATCTTTAAATTAAAAAACACAGAAAAACATTAATAAAATAAAATAAATTTAAAACAACTATTTAAAAATATTAAAATTAATTCCAATAACTATTTTTGATTCTTCAGCATTGCTTTATACTTAATAATATTCATACTTTTAAAACATTTTTGCGAATTTTTGTGTTTTTTTACTGTCGATATTAACTTAACTTAAAATTTAAAAAAAAAAAGTAAAAAATTGATTCTGTAAGACATTGAAAAAAAATGAAACTTCCAATTTATTAAGAACTACTATTTTTCGTAAAATTTTAATGATTCGATTTATCTAAATTATGTGAGAAACATAAAACTAGAGAAAGATAATTTTATAAGATAAGATAGAACATCTACGGTGGCTAATGAGGCAAACAGATAATTTCTTTTGGATAAAATATGATTATTTACTCTGCATAGGAGATCGAAGTAAATGAAGTATATATATTTCACAGTTCTTTTTTTAAAATAATTGTATATCATATTTTAGAAAGTGAAAATAGATTTCTTCTATTTTAGAGAAAGAGGACAATTTATTATTTTATCATAACCAATCATATGAAATACAGTTTTCTAAACATATATTTTTTGTATAGTTTAAAATAACAAATTTCAATTTTTTACATCATTGCTCAGTATGAGAATTATTTAATAATTATTTTCTTTTTTTTTTTATCATTGTTATAATTTACATCATAAATTTAGAAATTTTGGGGAAAACGTAAGTAAATAGTGTGTCATTAAAAAATAGAAATTTAAATTAACTTATTTAAAATATCTATAATAATTCTGATCACCATTGTATACTTAATGTAAATATATCTACAAAATCATATTAAAATGAAATTGTTATAAATCTCACATTATTTAATTTTTTCCCCCTCGAAACTGTATTGAATTACTTCTTACTGCCTGTGACTTTATAAAAATATGATTTAAATATATTTCAATGGTCCTCATATTTGTTTTTGGATTAATAATTATAATTTTTTATTCAATGATATATGCCAATATTTTTTTAATAATGCTCTATGCCGGTCTAGGAATCCTTGAACTCATTAACATGATCATAAAGTGATTTTTAATTCTAAGTTTGATTTAATCAATAGTGAAAAATGTGATATTAATGGCATGAAACTCTAAAAACCCTTTAATTTCATTAAAATGCTAGTTATCAGTCAAGTAACGTCAATTGACTAAATTCCCTGATATCATCAATATATAAAGAGTTTATTGTTTCAGCTATAGTTTTTTCTAACCTAAGAAAATTGGGTCGAGTATTGTTTTGCATTGCTCAACATTAAAACTGGTGAAGGGAAATTAAAAGTTAAAGTGCAGTAAATTATTGTTAATCAATAATAATTATTTTTATTTTATCCTTTATTTTTCAAAAAGTATTAAAAATATAATTTCTTAAAATTATTAACAAATTAACTAAACTTTAACGAAATCTTGGTCCAAAAAATGTGCCTCATAAACCTTTTCCGAGCCTTTAAAATTTCAAAAAAAACGCGAATTTATATTGTTTGTGTATTATTTTTTCCCATGAAATGATGGATAGAATGTTATATAAGTGAAAAGAATGTTTATTAAAATATTGTAAAATGACACATTTAAAAAGGAGTAATTCTATACTCTTTGCTAAAATATTGTGAAATTATTCTTCACTGCCATGCCGACTGGCTGAAAGCTCCGATATCGAGATTGGAATCAGAAATATCGATGTAATATTGACGGTATATGGATATTTAAAATATATAATATCGCCCAACCATACTCTGAATTGAATGTGGTCTTGGGTTCCATTGTAAATATTGTTCTGTGACAGTTAAGACTTATGGTTCAGGTACCAAATCTGGCTTAAATGCGCCAATTTGTGTAAGCTGTAATCTCAACATAAAAAGAAAGAAAGAAATGGGTAAAAATTGGTCCATATAAGTAGGAAGGACTCATACATATCATATTTTAATGTAGGAAAAACTTCCTATATTATAATCTGATATGTACTATTATAATGAAGCAGAAGATGATTTCCTAGTTCTTCATATGTGTGTTATAAGATCTTTATAAACTAAGTATTTCAATATAAAATTGTCCATGTGTTTTTTGTCTCATCCTTTTTTATTCTGATATTTGAAAAAAATTCAAAAGATTACAAACTGGTAGAAATTTCCATATTTTGAAGCTATTTAAAGTGATTTACTGTATTGGTTAATGCATGCTGTTGATAATTAAATGTAATGAATAAAATTCAGTGATATGATGAGAGATATCTGATTTTTATAATTTTTAAAGCTTATTTGTTACATTTAAATTCAATTATTCAAAACAATTTGTTTTATTTTTATCTGTGTTTATAGATATATTGAATTTTATTGTGGTTTGTATAAAAAAAAACACATCTGGCTTATGAGATTCGGCATTTGAAATTATATATAACACATCAATCAATAATTCCCGAGACTAACCCAGAGATGGCACTCGTAGTAAACCAGTAACCAGGTCTTTCTAGAGTACTAACCTTTGCTTGAAACGTGTCAAAATTTTAAGTCGATCGGACCAGAAATAGCTGAGTTATCGAGGTTGGAGTAAAGTCGTTTTGTAGTTTGTTTAAAAAATGGAAAAAACCGAGTTTCGTGTTCTGATAAAACATTGTTTTTTAATGGGTAAAAACACCGTGCAAGCGAAACAATGGATTGAAAAATGTTACCCGAACTCTTGTCCATCAAAAGCAACGATTTGTCGGTGGTTTGCCGAGTTTAAACGTGGTCGTACCGACACAAATGACGCGGAACGCTCGGGTAGACCTGTGGAAGCCGTACACCGGAAAATGTGAGTGAAGTGACAAAAATTATAATGAAAGATCGTAAAGTGAAGCTCCGTGAGATTGCTGAGATGACACAGATATCATATGGAAGTGTATTTACTATCCTTCATGAAAAATTGAGCATGAAAAAGGTTTTTTTCCAAGTGGGTGCCGCGATTGCTTTCGATGGAACAAAAACAGCAACGAGTCGATGATTCAGAAAGCTGTTTATCGCTATTTACTCGCAACAAAAAAGATTTCTTGCGAAAAAAAAGGGAAAAAAAATTGGGGGGGGGGAAGATTTGGAAAAGCGTTGGAACGATTGTATCACCCTAAAAGGTGATTAACAAAAGGTGTTATGTTGATGAATAAAAAAAAAATTTGCAAAAAAAATGTTGTTTTCAATGTTAGTCTCGGGAGTTATGGATTGATGTGTTATATGTATGTGAATGTGTATCGTTACAAAAACTTTCTGGGTTTATGGGAATGAAATTGTTCCAATTAGGAGGTTAATGACAAATGATGCTTTATTGACAAAAAATCAGGATAAGACAACACACAGGTTGCAGAACTTGGACTTTAACAACACAAACAGGAACACAACACTTTTCCATGTTAGCGACAGAGATACAGGAACAAAAACAACACTAATAATAACAGTCACAGTTATATCAGCAATGTTCTGCTTATCAGCCTACTAGTTCCACTACGGACAAATCTCCACAGTAACATTCTGCTCTTCCAAGACAGGCTGCAGCAGTTCCTGGCAAATATTTGCCGCTTCCCTTGAAATTCACTCTGGTACTCAAACGGTAGTTTCCCGGCTAATCAAATGCCGACGCTTCCAATCGATTTCCCGATCGATCTCTAAAAACCGACTCCAAAGACAGACTCACTTGGCTTATTTTTACCTCTTTCGTCCAGGCATGACGTCACATAGGAAAATTCAAGAAAAGTCTGTAACTTTCCTCCTTGTGAAGATATCGACTCGAAACCAGCACCTTCGGGAACTATCCATTTGTAACCGAAGTCTTCTAGTTTCTCGTTAAGTCATCAACGTGGTCACCGCCAAGGTTAAGGTGTCATAGCTGAAGCTTCCTTTGGCTAACTGATGACTTTTCTGTAAATGTGTCCTTTCCTTCGCAAGTGAACCGTTGCAGGGAAGCGTTATCTCACGTTCGAATAATATTTACTCTGATAAATTTTTTTAATTGATTTGAAAGAAAAAATATTATTCTAATTTTTCTTATAATTTACGACACTAGATCTAACTATATGAATTACATTACAAACGCGAGAAACTAAAATTTACTTTTTAAAATTAAGTTGAAGAATATTACGGTCATGGAAAAATAGTTTTTTTTATTAGTGTCACACTGAGAAGCAACACGAGAGTTATTGGCGACGGACCTCGTAATTTTGAACCTCGGTCAAGCGAGAACTGCTTTTCTCCTAACTTCCACACCACGCCAAGGGGAGGACTTTCGGCCTCAACAAACTTAACGCGCATTAGCGCCTGTTACTCAGCGGGACTTTAGTGGCATCAAGGCTGGAACCCACGACTCGACGAAAATCGCCGGTCGCAAGTCCACGGTCATGACTATTAGGCTACCGCGGCCACATGACCATTCGCATACCGTGGTCGTATAATGGCATCTTCTCGGATTTCCGACCTTTGAGATGAAAAATATTTGCAAATACTTTTATTTGAGTGCAGTCACACAAATGTTCTTGCGAATTATATAAAAGTGTCGATTCTATTCATTTACTTTCCTCAGACCAAAAATAAAATCAAAACACAGTGTAAAAAATAGCCTAAAACTTTCAATTTAAACAATTATAAGGATAATTGTATATTTCCTTTTCTTTCTTCAGTGCTCTTAAAATTTAAATTATTTTGCCGTGAGTATTGACAGATATATTTATATATAAATAAAATCAATATATTTTATGTTATTTTTTCATAAGAATAGCAGTAAAAGCAATATTTATTAATTTTGTTAATTTTTTTGCGATTCAATGGTATATACAAGTATGCAAAAATTTAAGCTTTACAAAAGTTTCTCTGATGTTTATAAGCATTTCTTTGTTGGTTAACAATGCATCTCATCAAATGTTTTTTTTTTAAAGTGAAACGTTTCAGATTCTTTTCTGTAGAAGGTACGATTTTAATTATAAAAATAATTACAAATTTCCCATTTGAAAAATTATAAGTCTTGAATCAAAATAAAATATTTTTTTACCGTATTTTCTGGTGCATAAGACGCTTTTTTTACCTTGAAAATTCATCTTAAAAATAGAGTGCATCTTATATAATGAAGGTAAAGATTATTTTCTCTTTTCGAAGTCATAGGCTCTCCCTTTTATGTTCCAAGATCTTTGTAGGTTGTCAATGGTCTATATAATGATAGAGATGTACCAAATTACAGTGCCATAGGTTTAGGTCCTATAGTTATAGATTAAGTCTTCCTTATAGATTAATGGTTATAGTTATAGTTAATAGATTATAATTATATATTAGGTCCTATAGGTTAATAGCCTATATAATGATAGAGATGTGTCAAATGTCAGTGACATAGGTGATAGGTCCAATCTATTTATAGGTTTAGCAGTTGCCTGAAAGGTCAGTTTACTATTAAAAACTGTCTATTATTTTATCAATTTTTCTAAAAATCATACTTTGAAGTTTCGGTTCTTTTCAGAAAATTGTATTAAACTTCATGGGGGCGTGTTATATAACGGAAAATCCGCTTGTTGCAAATATGCATCAACGTACGAATCTCTCATCACTGAGATTTCTAGACCTCAACTAATGTTTAAAAATAAAATTCTACCTTATACTTAAACAATAAACAAAATTTAATTTTATAAATTATTTCATTAATATTGAATCAAATAATTTACAAGAAGTTTGGAAGCAATGTAATGGTGATATTTGCATCTATTTATTACATAAAATTGAACTTGTATGCATAGATTTTTGCTGCTGCCTGTCATTACCATTAAGATGGCTTGATATCCCATCATGTAGTATTAATATCACAATATTTTCTTAAAGATTATTCACACTAGCAGTTTAAAAAAAATTTTAGCAATTAAAAATGTATGCTAAAACTTTAAAAAAATCTAAACGAATTTTAATTTGCTAACACATTTCATAATAATAATTCAAATTGTATATTGAAGATTAGATTTGGTTTACTTTTATTAACGTCGCACTAGAAGCAATACGAGGGCTGTTGGTGACGAACCTGTTCAAGTGACAAGGACGATTTGTGAGCTGGCACCCCTCTCCTAACTTCCACACCACACCCATGGGAGAACTTTGGGCCCCGACAGATTTAACGTTCATCAGCCCCAGCTACGCGACGGGTGTGGCATCAATGCTGGAACCTGCAATTTGACGGAACCGTAGGCCGCGAGTCCGTTTAAAAAGTTCGAAGAAATTGAAAAATTCGATCATTTATATCCACCTAGATGCTTATCGAAACGAAAGCTATATTATATATATATTTTTATTAAATGCCGTTTTTAGTGTTGCAAATTTGTGGAAACAAAAGAGCATATATTTACACAAAAAGAATAAGACATTTAACGGTTTTTTTTCCTTCAGAATTTGAATTTTTTTTACCTTCATACAAAACTTTTCTGGAAATATATGTTGATATTTTCAAAAAAACATATCAATGAAAAAGTTTGAAGGACAATTATTAAGTACATAATAATAATTTAAACATGTAAATTTATCATATAATTAAGTATAATTAATAACGCTAACAAAACAAGTTTTTACTATGATTTTAAGTTTCTATTATCAAATTTCAATCTTATAAAGGAACACTGTATAAATACGTGTTTAACCTATAATTATAATCAATTTTTTAATAATGTGTCAAAAGAAACAACGAAAGCAATCCCCTTTTAATGTGCTTGGGATCGAACCCAAGGCCTTTCACATACAAAGGGAACGCTCCACTATTGAACTATACCCCCGCACAGGACAGGTGTGGTTTCAAATCCATTTAATTTCTCTCTCGTCTTCTGGAAGGGATGTGAAAGGGACTCCGACTTTCGTCCGCTATATACATTTCCCGTTAATTCCTTTCGGTGGCCAAACGTTTCAGTGAAAAAAGCAAATAAAGATTAAAAAAAAAAAAAATACTGGAAGTAAACGGAGCAATCTCTTTTGGAGGTGCTAGGGATTGAACCCAGGATCTTTCACATGCATAGCGAACGCTCTACCACTGCGCATGATAACGGGAATATTGTCCCTTCCTTGGGATTACCCTACACAGTAGCATACCCAAGGGGGTGCAAAGGGATATATGCAACCCCCAAGATTTTTTTTTCTCAAAATTGAAATACTTCAGGATAATTCATTTACTATACTATTATAGATGATTTAAATTTTAAACGAAGGAATTTTTTTTTCTACTCATGCTTAAATATTTTTCATCAGGAAGAGAAAAAAAAGATTTCAACTAAGCCAATTCCTGAAGAACAAAATAGAAAGTTTTGGCTGTCTCTGACAGAATGCCTCTGGGTCAGTGTTTGTTGACGAAGAGAAGAGCAAGGCGCATCCCTATAGAAAATGCAGCCCGCCTTAAAATCCAAGTTTTAATCTCAGGGTTTCTTAATTGTTTTTCTTAAATGATTGTCATTTTTGTAATTTTTATTATTTGATAAAATTATATCAATACTTGAACAGTTTTAAATAGAAGGAGAAAGACTGATATAGCGTATTATTTACTTTTTACCAAGTAGCAATTCTAAGCTACAAAATTACTTCTTGCGTGTTAATGACGATATGTACCCCCAAAAATTAGTTTCTGAGTGAATTTTTCGTTCAGTTGCGGGTTCGAGATTTGGCCGCTAAAAATACGCCGTGTAGCCGAGGCTGATGCACGTTAAATTTGTCGGAGCCCAAAGTCCTCCCGTTGACGTGAAAGTTAGGAGATGGGGGGCAACTCAGGTGTCGTCCTCGTCACTTGACCGAGGTTCAAAATTACGAGGTCCGTCGCCAATAGCCCTCTTGTTGCTTCAAGTGTGACGTAAATAAAAACTAAACTAAAAGATGGCGTATTTATATGACACAAGTGCCAGATATGGCTATGCTGCGCCAAACAAGGTGTAACGGTGATCTAGACGTTTGAAAAAGTAAAAGGGGCCGCGGTAGCCTAGTGGTTAAGGTCGTGGCCGGCGGTTTTCGTTCTGTCGCGGGTTCGATCCTTGGCCGCCAAAGACCCGCCGTGTAGCCAGGGCTGATGCACGTTAAATCTGTTCGGGGCCCAAAGTCCTCCCGTTGGCGTGGTGTGGATGTTTGGAGAGGGGGTGCCAGCTCAGGTGTCGTCCTCGTCACTTGACCGTGGTTCAAAATTACGAGGTCCGTCGCCAATAGCCCTCGTGTTGCTTCTAGTGCGACGTTAATAAAAAACTAAAACTTGAAAAAGTAAAAAATATTTTTAAAAGTTGACAAAAGCAGATTCGAAAATAAAAAAAAGGTTTGCTAGGTTGTCCTGGAGGCGTGTCACTAGTGTTTAACAAACACAGTAAACCCCATGGGAAAGGAAAAAGAACTCTTGGTTGCCCAAAAGGGAAAAGATCTCTAGAGTGTCTCGGGTGAATGATGCTCGTACTCACCTGAAGAAGGTAGGCCCCCAAGGGCATATACCAATTTTAACTGGCGTGCTGTAATAATTTTATTTGCATCTATCTTCAGCAACGGAAATTCTCTAATTGCTTTGATACATTATAAAGATTCTTATTTTAATATTACCATCGGACCATATGATGCACTCCAATTTTATGTCGCATTTTCTGTGCAAAAAGGTAGGTCTCATGGTCCAAAAAGGCTAGTGAACTCTCATACAGCGTTGTTATCGTCGAATCGTGAGTTCGAGTCCCGATGTCACTAAAGATCCGCCGTGTAGCAGGGCTGATACACGTTAAAACAGTCGAGGTCCCATGTCATCCCTTTGTCGTCGTGGGGAAGTTTGGGGAGGGAGGTGCCTGCTCAGGTATTGTTCTCGAGGTTCAAAATTACTAGGTCTGTCTCCAATACCCCTCTTGTTGCTTCTAGTGCGACGTTAATAAAACTAATAAATCAAATTGCAATTTGCGTCAGTTTAATCAACACTTTGCACTCCACCCTAGTGATTCATATATTGCACCAACAGTGGCCGCGATAGCCTAGTAGATATGGCAGCGGACTCGTGGCCGGCGGTTTTCGTCGAGTCATAGGCTCAACCCTTGATGCCACTAAAGACCCGTCGTGTAGCCGGGGCTGATGCAGTTAAATCTTTCGGGGTCTAAAGCCCTCCCACTGGCGTGATGTGGAAGTTAGGAGAGCGGGTGCCAGCTCAGGTGTCGTCTTCGTCACTTGACTGAAGTTCACAATTACGAGGTCCGTCGCCAGTAGCCGTGTTGCTCCTAATGCGACGTTAATCAAATAAACAAATTGCACCAATACAATACAAGAGCATCAAAAATTAAATTACACTTGAGTAAAAATGCCACCAAATAAAAATACAATTGGACTTAAAAATTCTTTATTGAAAAGCATAAGTTATTTTTAGATATATTTTCTAAATGAATTGAAATTATTTACTACATCGCACACTAACGTTTTCCATTGCAGTAAATCTTTGCATAGTACCACACCTAGAATTACGGCAGCATCTTTCATTCATTTACTTGATTTTGTGAAAACCCCAACCAAATATTTTTAATTTTTTTTACAAGGTACATTGATTTTACTCCATTCATTTAATTTTATAAATCTACGTTTTATTCTCTACCTTGAGTTTGAAGAGTTTAAGTTGTTTAAACTGCTAAATAAAGTTTAAATCTTCACCTTCAGTTTGGTACACTATGTCCCATAAAGACTCCTTGCCAGAAATTTTATTCAACCAACTAGCCAACCTCCAGCGTTTTCCAACCAATTTATTACAGCCAGTTTAAGTTCGTCATCGGTTTGAAAATGTTGACCTGGAGAGGTAGCTCTACATTTGTCCGAACAAATGGAAATCGCACTGCATTTCTGCAGTAGTCGCGGTAGCCTAGTGGTTATGGTTTCGGATTCTTGGCCGGCGGTTTTCGTTCAGTCGCGAGTTTGATCCCAGGCCGCTAAAGACCCGCCGTGTAGCCGGAGCTGATGCACGTTAAATTGTCGGGGCCCAAAGTCCTTCCGTTGGCGTGGTGTGGAAGTTAGGAGAGGGGATGCCAGCTCTGGTGTCGTCCTCGTCACTTAACCGAGGTTCAAAATTACGAGGTCCGTCGCCAATAGCCATCTTCGACCAACCAGAACCATAATTATAGGTTCTGTAACACATAAGTTATGCTTATGCTTATGCGTTATAGAACCTATTATTGTCTATGGTACGGGGGTTTGAGGTGGTGACCTAAACTCCTCGCAAATTACTAAGCTAAATTCTATTCAGAGAATTTACCTTTTAAAAATTACCAAGGCCTATAGGACATCTCCCACTTCTGCTTTGCAGGTGATTGCTGGCGTTCTCCCTATTCATCTGACCATAAAATTTCAATTTCTTAAGTATCAAATTTGGAGGTGGCATAATTTAAACTTTTTTCACCTAATTAATAATATCCCATTTGATTCAAATTTCTCACTGAGAACTGTTCGTCCTGAAAAACGAATTCTTTTTCTTAACAAATTTTCGGGACCCTCCGAGTGGGAGATTTACACCGACGGATCAAAGATCGGGTCCGAAACTGGATTCGCCGTGTGTGTCTTCCACCAGGGTGTCCTAGACAGAGTCTACATGTTCAAACTGAATTTTTATAATTCAGTTTTTCAGGCCGAGCTTTCAGCGATCGGATTTGCCGTTTTGTGGGCCGTCTCTCATAACTTTAAAGTTCCTGTTTACTCCGACAGTTTATCATCTATATTGCTACTGCAGAGTACTAGAAATAAATCGGCTTTTATCAATACCATTAAAGAAAAATTAACAACTTATTCTGATTTTTACAACTTACACTGGGCTCGGGCCCACGTCAGGAGATTATTGTAACGAAATTGCCGATTTCTTTGCAAAGCTCGCTATCACTTATGTTGAGAAAATGAATGTCCCTGCCCCTCGGTCTCATATTGTTATGACTTTAAAAAATAAGCTTCTTTCTGACTGGGAGGTCTGGTGGTCAACTTGTAATACTGGTATTCGGGTTCAATCATATATTCCTAGACCAAATTTGAGTTTTTATACAAATTCTAGTTTTATTACACGCTTCTTAACTGGTCATGGTCCCTTCATTTCTTACTTAAATCGTTTTAATTTAAAAAGTACAAATTTATGTCTCTGTGACTCTGTTGGAGATGCTGACCACAACGTTTTCTTTTGCCCTTTTATCAGAGATTTTCATTTAAAATGTCCTGTTGTTGAAGTGAAACCTATTTGGCTGAGGTCCGTGTGTGAAATTCCCTACTTACATTCTAAGCTTAAATCCTGTATACTTACGGCTCGTAAAATTACCCAACAAATTTATTAATTCTTTCAAACTTTTATTATATTTCTCAATATTTTTATCATCCCTTACCATGTAGCTATAATTGTATGTCTTGTATATATGTTCACACCTTTGCCTAACACTTCATTTTTGTTTACGAATTTGTGGACGTTTTTGTATTGTGCTATTTAACCTGTTGTGTATCTTATTTCTGCAAGGAAATTTCAACTGTTTCTTGTGTTTCTGTCATGTATATTTTTTGCTGTGCAAATAAATACCTTGTACATTTTATTTAACCTTTATTTCAAAATTATGTAAATCTTATGTTATTTTGTCAATAAATGCTGAGTGCGGGGGTGATTGTTTCCTGGGGGGCCCGGTTTGTAGCTATAAACCCCTTGGGTGAGCTCAGTCCCCTTGGGTATTCTGCCAATAGCCATCGTGTTGCTTCTAGTGCGACGTTGGTAAAAAACTAAACTAAAAATTAAATTGAATTTATGCAGCATTATTTGTGTTTTGTGAGCTGCAGGGGGTCTGGCGCTATCGTGCAGCTTTACACCTTCGCTTAATTTGCCACGTTGATTTTCTTTGATTTCCTATCTCAAATTGTATAATGTTTTTCAGTATGAGTCTGCTGTTGTCATCCCTTTTGTCAAGTGCTCTTTCTGGACAACACCTTCGCAATCGAAAAACACAGTGATCATGACTTTTCCAATTGTTAGCATGGTAGGAATCATGGAATCTTCAATGCAATAACAAATTACCCTCGGTGAAGCCTATCATTGGAGGATGGCCTATTCCAATGCGGATAGCGGATGTCAGATTATCTCGCCTTCGCATTGGACATACTGGATATACGCATAAACTTCTTTTGTTTGGGGAAGGTACTCCCGAGGGTACTTCATGTCATGTCCTTTACACAGTTCATCACATTTTAATTGACTGTCCGGTCTTTAGTCGCGTTTTCTTTAATTCATCAGTTTTAAACTTGTGTGATTTGGTGGCGGAAACCCCTACCGCAACTTCTTTGCTCTTTGAAAAAAAAAATGACCTTTTACACCATATTTGAAGTTTTAATTTTTCACCTTTTAAATCACCTTGTGTTTGTTTCATATTTTTAAAATATGTTCTTAATTGATTTTAACAAATGTTTGGCACAGCATAGCCTGCTTTGGCTCTTGCGCCATAAAACTCCACTGTCACTCCCTCACTTTCCAACTGACGGTTTGACTTTTTGGGTTTTTACCTTGTGGAAGAGGTCTTGTTTTGTCATTTTATAGAAGAGCGTTTTAGTGTGTATTGGGGGGGGGCCCCCCGAAGGGAAGTAGTGAAACTAGGATTCTTCCTCTGTCATTCTGCGACGAAGGAATTTGTCACCATCTGCAGCATATGCTGCAGAAATTTGAAACAGGACCACCAACGTTGCTTTTAGCGTGAGGCCGCCAAATGTGGTGGTACCTATCTCGCACACAGCTTTCGATATTGCAGGTGTTCGTGAAGAATGGAATGCACATTTCCATATGAAATGCCAAGCATAATCAAAATTTCCTTAATTCTTATGCGTCAATGGACCCGAATAACTTGTTCGATAACGGTAACAGTTTCAGCACTAATGAAGGTTACAGGCCATCCTGGACTGTAATTGTCAGTTATATCCGTGAGTCTGAATTCAAATTGCCAGCATCACTTCCAAATTTCGTACTTTCTATAAACAGCAACAATTTCACGATAAATTTCTGTGCGAAAAACTTACAGTTCCTCTTGCATCCAATTTGGAATACGAAGATAGATGACGCGTCGTTACGAACCACTCTTCCAACATATTCGCTATATTCTTCAACTCCGTAAATTCTTATTATAATACGTCGCCAACTAGGGTCAAGTGTAACTTTCTTTTAGATTTGCCCTCGTATTTAAAATTTATCTTTGATATATATTCATCAATAAAGTTTTAATGTAGTGAAAGAAAAAAAAAATTTAAGAAATTACCTACGTAAAATAAATTATTGGATTTTTTTCTTTAGATTATTTTCAACGACATCGTATTTTACAAATACTTGATGTGTTATTTGTTTTATGGCATACTTATACTCTTTAAGTTAAGCTATCGAAAAATTGTACAGAAGAAAGTCATTTAATGCAAGCAACTAAGAGATATGTATTGAGTCATTGTCATTAATTTATACGTTACTGAATATACCAGAAGTCATCTTTGGCCATTTTAGTGTAAAATACATATTTTTAGATTAAGATTGTTTATTAACGTCTTATTGAGAAGCAATATGAAGGTAATTGACTTCTGTCCTCATAATTTTGATCCTCGGTCAAGTGACGAGGACAACACCGAGCTGCCACCTTCCTCTCCAAACTTCCGCACCATACTGACTGGAGAACTTGGGACTGCGCCAGATGAAACGTGTATCAGCCCCGCTATATGATGGGTCTTAGTAGCATCAGGTAGCCGCGGTAGCCTAATGGTCATGGTCGCGGACACACAGCCAGTGGTTTTCGCCAATTTCAGGTTCGGGCCTTGATGCCGCGAAAGACCTGCCGTGTAGCTAAAGCTGATGCACGTTAGATCTGTCGGGGCCCAAAGTCCTCTCTTGGTGTGGTGTGAAAATTAGGAGAAGGGGTGCCAGCTCGGGTGTTGTCCTCGTCACTTGACCGAGGTTCAAAATTACGAGGTCCGTTGCCAAAAGCCCTCGTGTTGCTTCTAGTGTGACGTTAATAAAACCAAACCTTAGTAGCATCAGGGCTCGAACCCTCGACTCGACTAAAATAACACTAGACGCGTGATCGCGACCATGGCATTAAGATACCGCGACCATATTAGTAGATTAAGATATTATGCTTAGCTAGAACTTCCTTTTGAAAGTCCTTTTAATTGTGAATCGATTTTGAAGTGTATAGGTCTGGAAACTTATTAGGGGGGGGAATAAATGACATGGCAGCTGAATATATTCTAAAATTTCCTGTTTCTGTTTTCATTCATTTTAAATTGTTACTTCTTATATTGATTTAAGTTAATGTTTTAGATTCTGTAATATATTGATAAGCGAAAGCTTTGAATAAACAATGATATCTTTAAACTTAGTGCTGCTTGAAAACTTTCTTTAAGCTTTGTCCATCTTTAAAAAGAAAAAGATTGAAGTTGCTGTATATCGTACAGAGCCAACTAAAGAACCTGAACATGTTAAAGGGAAAAGGAAAATAAAGGAATGTGATGATTACAGAGACTTTGATAAAGAAGAAGCAAGTTTTTTCCTTGTTTATTAAATGTTTGCTTAAGTAGTATATATGTATATTTGTTTGCCGAATTTTTTAAAATTAATGTTGCTGATTTGTTTAATTGAAAATTTTTTTTCAACGTTAATTTTTTTTTCATATGAAGTTTAAATATATTCTCGCTTTAATACAATTTTGGCGGCCGGTGGTTTTACGACCCCGAGTAGGGGGAAAGAGTTGATGACCTTGATGCGGCAGTTTTGTTCCGAACCCTGGACTAGTGGGTCCGAAGTTGACGGTCCTACCAACCAGGCTGAAAAGACATCTCTTCTTTCTGGTTAAGTAAGGCCTTTTTTAACTTCTGACATTTTTGTTGACGAGAGCCGCTGCACAATATTATAACCAAATTATTGTTCCTGCTATGAAATGTGGAATGTTTCTCTCTCTCTCTCTCTCTTTTTTTTTTTTTTTTTTGATTCATAGGACAGTTACAGACGTGCTTTTCGTTTGTTAGAGAACATAAGAGTAATAAATCTAGGATTACAGAATCAGATATTATTCTTATTGAAGAACAGAATTTTTGATGAAATGAAGACCATTAAATAACACACACACACACAAAAAAAATGTGACTATTGGTCGAGGTCTAGACATAAAACATGCATTAATTGTCTACCAATTGATCTAAGATGGAAATCTACTGGCCAACTTAGCTTAATAATGCTTCAGATTGAATGTAATTTCATTCTGGGTTTACGTCGTTTTCCACTTTCAATATTGCAATATAGGGTGATTCATAAAGAAGTAGGCACTTTTCAGATGCTGTAAAACACAAACAATCAAAGGCACGTACCACCTCATCGAACCGAAAGGTAGATATACTCTTAAAGTTTGTGGCTCGCCCTTGATGGAAATGACGTAGGCAATAGCGTGCGTGTCACGTAACTAGGCGAAAGGGTGGCATCTGCAGTGGAGATGCTTTTTGTGTTCTAGAATTTAGCAAAACTCTAATCCGCAACAGCTGTGTAACGGCATTTTCGATCACGATTCGGAAAAGAAGCTCCAATTAGAAAATTTATCTTCCAGTGGCATGAAAATTTTAAAACTACGGGCTATTTGTGCAAAGGTAAAAGTCCTGGACTATCGACTGTATCACAAGAAGTCGCCAATAGAATTTTCACCGACATTCAACAAAGCTCGGGAAAATCAACGCGGAGGGCTGTTCTTAGCCCACTGTTTGGAGAATTTTAAGAAAGAAGCTGAAAATATGATTCCATACAAAGTGCAGGTGTTGCAAAATCTGAGTGACATGGACAAACAAAGGCGTTTTGAATTTTGTGCTGATATTCTGCGTCGTTCTGAAAATG
The DNA here is from genome assembly GCA_019974015.1 of Nephila pilipes. NCBI lineage: Eukaryota > Metazoa > Arthropoda > Arachnida > Araneae > Nephilidae > Nephila > Nephila pilipes. The sequence goes on from BMAW01025374.1 coordinate 76,591, forward strand.
ACAATTTTGCCGTTTGCTTAGTTGCGTGCGAGACTCCCCTAAAGTAAATGTGCTCTGTGCACTGCCTAGAAAGAAAGTGTTCTGCCCTTTCTTTTTTCACGAGCAAACTGTCACGGGAGCCACTTTTTTGGATGTGCTATTTCTTAGGTTGATGCCACAGTTACAGGAAGACATTAACAACTTCACTCTTGTATTGCATGGTGCACCACACTGGTGGGCTTACATGCGAGATTACCTCGATGAATATCTCCCTGACTGATGGATTACACGAGCTGCGGACTACAACATGCCACTTACCCAATGGCCACCCTGAAGTCCTGACCTAAGACCTTGTGATTTCTTCCTCTAAGGCTACGAATAGGACAAGGTATTCGTCCCTCCCCTTCCTGTTGATCTAGCGGAGCTAAAACAGCGTATCACAGCCACTATCGATGGACTTATTCAGATACCTTAACATGCGTTTGGGGGGGGGGATTACCGGCTCAATGTGTATCGTGTGACTAAGGTGTCACATATAGAACATTTGGGACTGTCTCTAACAAAACTTAAAATAATCCCATACAATTCTGTTGCAGGTATCATAATATCTTACATTGTTCTTGATTTATTGTGCATTAAAATTGTATACTTCTTTATGAATCATTCTGAATAGAAATAAAGGAGAAAACCTGTTTAACCTGTTTTAAAGTTATTGCGTAGATTCACAAACAAGATGAAATTCTGATGGTATTAAGCCATATTACCTATAAATCATGTTTTCTCAATTTTAATATTAAATTAATAATTTTAAGATAATGGAAAGACAATAGAAATAACACGGAATATTTATTTATTTTTTCTTATCATCTAATATTTTTCCAAAAAAAATCTATTTCTTGTTAAAGTAGTAAAATGTGTGTAGTATTCCATCTGAGAGGTGTTAATCATTCTGCTAATGTTGAATTTGCCCCCCCCCCCTTGATATCCTTTTGTATTGGATTATTTTATTAAAACGTTTTTATGTATTTCACTTGGTGTGTGTGTCATCAAATTTTCGATCGTTAATTTAACCAACTTCCCATCAAGCTAGAGCTCTGAAACTTTGGGAATCGTTCTTACTCGTCTATTAATGTGATATTTAGACATTTGCGACAAATTTTAACTAATATTTCAATAAATTTTTTGATAAACTTCGCCACCATTTAAAAACGTTGTTTTTAAAAACGTTAATTTTTTTTTTATCTCGGATTATTTATAAATATTATCACTAAAATGTTTTGGGAATTTTATTGTATTTAACCTATAAAATATCATCAAATATATAAAGAGAAATGTCTTATTCAGATTTTTTTTTTTTTTTTTTTTTTTTGTAATGCTGTACATGAAAAAAATATTTTCATATTTTGACTTGATCCATGTTTTACACTTAGCATATCAAAATAATTTAGAATCTTCCCTATGACAAGCTTTGGTTAAATTAATTGTAAAGGAAATAGAGAAAAGAGCCTTAGAGTTACATTTTCTTGATAATCAAATTTTTTTTAAACTGTCTTTTATTTATTTTATATCGAAGTTGAAGTAGGAGGAATATAATTTTCTTTTTCTCATTACAGTTCGCTGAGATTCGTCCTGATTTCATTTATGGCTCTTTTTTTATATCATCTACTTCTCCAACTGATAACAGAAAAAAACGTAAGCTGAAAAAAAAATTATGAATCCCGTTCACAAATTTTTCTTTATTTTTTTTAAAAAGTCATATTTGATAGTTTTAGGTTATTGTATAGTGTATTTTTCATAATTTTAAATCTAAAAAAAATGTGATGAAGAATTATTGAAATGAAACTGAGAAATTTATTAATGCTTCATAATGGTGTTTGCAATGTCCCAGCAACATGACAAAGCCGAATCTGTTGTCTGGAGGGCAATAGGTTGTTCAGAAGCTATCAAGCTTAAATCATTGGGGTTGAAACTTTTGCTAGTGTCCAAAAATGTAATTTTAATCCCATCATTTTGGTTATTAAAAACTGGAAATGTTTGCTGAAGATCAGTGAGTGACTTTTTTAATAATCTTTAAACTTTTAATTCCTCAATATGAAGAATCAACCCTATCGGCCTAAAGAAACCACTGTATTACTAGTACTTTAATCTATAAGCACATTCAGAGGAATACTGGCTGCAGAATTTCAGCTGAAACTGTTTGGGATTATTTTACAGCATTCTCGCAGACCTATAGTCTATTTCGTTAACAGCACTTCACCGTTCTACCCACAAAACGAATGCGTAAGAGCATCTGGTTTAGGAAAAAAGATGAGTGGAACAATGTTCTACTCATAAACGAGTCCCGCTTTAGTGTACAACCTGTCGATATAGAGCTTATGTTCTGGAGAGAACATGGCTTTTGTGTTTGAAAGTGTCCCATTAATTTTTTTGATTGGTTTTATTAACGTCGCACTGAGAAGCAACATGAATTTTATTGTTGACGAACCTCGTAATTTTGAATCCCGGTCAAGTGACGGGGAAGACACCTAAGCTGGCACTTTTCTCACCAAACATCAGTTGATGCAGATGGAAATTGTGGCCGTGGTAGCCTAGTTGTCCTGGTCGCGGACTCGTGGAACGCGGTTTTGTTCGAGTCGTGGGTTCGCGCCTTGATGCCACTAAAAACTTGCCATGTAGCCGAGGCTGATGCACGGTAAATATGTCGAGGCTTGAAATTCTCCAGCTGGCGTGGTGTGCCAGACCAGGAGTCGTCTTCTTTTGACCGAGATTCAAAATTACGAGGTCTTTTGCCAATAGCCTCGTGTTGCTTCTAGTGCGACGTTAATTAAACCAATCAGTCACAATGACGAACTTTCAATAAATTCGCACTAAAGTAACATATTATACAATATTAGTGTTATGAGCTTCGAACATTTCACTAGAATACACAGTTGCCATTCACAAGTATGAAATGGTTACAATTTTAATGTATGTTACTCTACAAATAAGAAATAGAGTATTTATACAATCTTTTAAAATGTATCCGAGAAACACGTATTTATTCATTTTTATGATACACGCGATGACTTGTACATTTTTATCCACTGCCAAATTTAGTGAATGAAACTTAATTATTCGTCATTAGAAGCATATAACTAATTTCTTTCTGACATTTTCTATGAATCACAAAATTCAATCTCAACATAGCATTTCTTCATAAACACTTTTTATTGCTTTAGTAGCGTGTATTTTTTTCGCTAAGGTGGGACTTTTTTTTATTTTATATATTTATTATTATTTACTGTGTTATGTTTTATTTAAAATCCTCATTTCATTGTATTCGATTTAATTTTGTATGTAATAAAAATTAAAAATGTATAAATCAGATGTTTTTTTTCCTTCTCTTCGATTTAAAATTTGAGTAATGTTTATTTTATCACTTTCTTATTTTACTATAGTCTTAAATTTATGTTGAATTACTTTGTTATATAGATTTAAAAATTTAAAAAAATAGCTACATATTTTTCAGGTCTTGATGCATTTGCAGCAGCATTCTATCGATTTCTTTTTAGACTGAATAATGCAAAACTTTGTAACACATTTGTATTTTATATATTCCTTTCCGATGGTAATTTTTTGGATGCGGATGTGATGTCTCATGTTATGCAATTTCTCATGGTAAAAAATATTTATTTTATTATTTTATGAATGGAGAATTTTTTAAATGGTTAATTGAGTGGTGAAAAATGTTTTTTTTTTTTTTTTAAATATGTTATAAACGCATTCTGGAACCGACGTAGAAGATAGTGGTTTCAGTATTGTGTATAAAAGACAGAGAGAGGAACTTTTTCTCTCAATTCCAACAAATTTTAAACTCTTATTAAAAATAAAATAGAAGCTTTGATTTTTAATAATTCTAAGTTTTATTAATTCGATAATTTATAGGTATATTTAATTATGGAATTGGTAAATAATTTTAACTTTGTTTCAATCGAATAATTTTACTCAAATAACTGTTAAAAATGAATGCTTTGAATGTGTGTTCTGTAATAACGTTAATTTTAAAATTTTAATACATTTTTTCAGTGCGCCTTTCAAAGCATTTGAGATTACATTCTTTTCTCCGTTAACTTTCGTTTATTTAAATTGGATAAATTAGTAATTCACTTGATTATTCAATTTTCATATTTGGTACATGCTGATTTAAATCCTAGTATATACTTTGTGTCTCAATGATTTGAATAATATTATTGTCAAATTAGTTCTATTAAGGATATTCCAAAAACATTACCTTAAAAGGCAATAAAAATGATTCCATGTTTGCTTAAGGTATTACCTCAAAATAAAATGTGTGTGTGTCAAGGACGACATCTGATCTCTGGCACTTCCCTCTCCAATTTTCCACACTACGGGAGAGTTTGGAGCTCCGTTAGATGTAACGTGTATCAGCTCGCTATTATATATATATATATATATATATATATATATATATATATATATA
>BMAW01025374.1:81149-93037 GCA_019974015.1 Nephila pilipes
ATATATATCTTTGGAGAATGTACCTTATTGATTACGAATTACCCTTCAAGAAAATCGAAAATGAACTTTGTCTTAATTTACTTTATAATTATAAGGACAATTTTCTTATCTACCAGCAAAAACTTACGTCACAAAAGTATGTATGCAATTTGAAAATTTAAAGGCTGTAAGTCATTTAAAAGTCTAGATACACTTCTTTATGATTATGTTGTATGTTACAGATAGTTCTGAAGGTTTTTCTGCAATTTTTTTAGATGCTAAATAATTATATAATTTACTAATGACTCTACGAGGAAAATACCTATCATAAGATATGAAAGATATAATTATAAAACTACTCAAGGAGAGCAAGTCTCAACGGGAAATCTCTAAGATCATCAGAAAAAGTACTGCTACAGTGCAAAAAGTTATTGAAAAATTTCGGACTGAGGGAAGTACTAGAAACAAGGTTAGAACTGGTCAACCACTGATATTCACTGAAAGAGAAGGTCGGGATATCATTAGAAAAATTAAGGAAAATCCAAATATTAGTGCTCCAAGATTAAAATATGATGTAGAAAACTATTTAGGTAAATCTTGCAATCCTGAGACCATTTACCATGTGCTACGAAAGGCAGGATACCATAGTCGGAACATGTGAAAAAAACCGTTCGTAAGCAAAGTTAATCTCAAAAAGAGACTTATCTTTGCAATAGAGATTGTAAAACAGACCAGATTTTCTGGAGTCCTGTAATTTTTTCAGATGAGAGTAAATTCAACATCTATAGATCAAATGGACACCAAAAAGTGAGGAGAAAAGCAAATGCAGAGCTCGAACCAAAGAACAGGAGATGAACTGTTAAACCTGGTGGTGGTTCAATTATGCTTTGGGTTGCATGTCAGCGACTGTTGTAGGTAATTTAGTAATAATTGATGGAATAAGGAGTCAATTCAGTTATCTGAATATTTTAAAAGATACCCTACGTCAAAGTGCTGAAAATTAGGACTTCAGAAATCATTTATCTTTCAGCAAGATAATGATCCAAAACATACAGCTCGAACTGTACAAGAATGGCTGCACTACAATTTTCAAAAACAGCTCAAAAAACCTCCTCAGTCAACCGATATTAATCCCATTGAACACTTGTGGGATTACCTTAATAGACAAATTAGAAAAACAAGAGATAAAAAATAAGAATGATCTTAGAAATTACTTTTGATGGAGTGGCAAAAAATACCATCTTTTGTGACCTAAAATTTAGAGAACTTAATGTCACTAAGATTGAAAGCAGTGTTAAAAGCCGAAGGGTAGCCTTCTAATTACTAATTTTTAGTTTTTTCAAAAGAAACTTGTAAAAATTATCTTTTTTCTCTTTCTTTGTTTTGCCTGCATACTTGCTTTTGTGACATGAATTACATGTTAGTTTTAAATTAAACTATTTTTCAAATTACATGGCTGTATTTTTGTGATATTTTTCGTGTTGAAATTAAATTTAAGTTAGCTGTTTTAATGCTCGTTAAGCTGAACAATATCACAAAAATGCGAATGTTGAAGGAAAACTTGGTAAATTGTTGGAGTGTGTTTTCGGTAGTTCAGTGGTAAAGATTCTGTCTACCACTGGGTAGGTTGGGAATCCGAAACTTGGGCAGTTTTTTTTTTAAAAGGCTCGTTTTAAAGGCCCTTTCGTTCTCGAAAACTCGCGTTTTTCAGTTATGGTAGGAAAATAAATAAGTAATTACTTCTGTAAAAGAAATAAATTAACCCAATTTTTTTAAAAAAATATTTATTCTTATCTTTCAAATGTATTATTTTATTAACACCTGCCAAGAAAAAAGAACGAATCTCATTATTCCCCCGTCCTGCTGGGCTCTTTTATATTTGGTTAGAACTTCAAATTTTATTATTAAATTAAATTAAATTCTTTAGGAATGATATTTTTTAAACAAGTGTCACACAACAGTAGTATTAAAAAAAAAGATAAACTTTGATGGATTTACCTAAAAGTTTTTAACATACATCGATTCTTTGAAACGTATAAGTGCTAGAGATTTATCGGAAAACAGTTAAATTAATTATTTGGAATATTTCCGCTTTGCCGTAATTAAAAGAAAAATTACTAGAAATTGATGTTTCGAAAATTCCATAAGGATTTAAACCCTATTAAGGTAACAAAGTTGTAAGAGATCAATCGGGGTTGTATTTGTTGAGTGATTAAAATTAAAATGAAAAAAATTATTACTGAATTAAAGTTTTAAAATTACATGAATTTCTGCTGTGTAAAATACTTAATCAATAAAGCGTAAAGTTTATTTATTTTGAAGTGATAGTGTTTTTCCCTCGTACGGTTCTGTTTTAAAATCACGATGAATTGCCTATAATTGTATTATCACCTTTAAATGAATAAGCATCCGGTGATTTTAGAATGTATTCTTTTATTTAAAATTAAATGGTAAATGAAATTAAATGATAAAAAAAAAAAAAAAAAACAGATAACTGATTATATGTGTGTGTGAGTGTTTTTAATCCATAAGTAATTTTCTTCTTTACGTACACTTTAAATATTGTTACAACAGGATCAACTTTTTCGGAGTTAAAATATAAACTTGTACGTACATAAGATTAAGCTTTCTGAAATTTATATATCTTTAAAAGCTGTATGCTATATTATCAGTTAATATTTAATAAGTTATCCAAAAATTTTACTATTTTTTGTTGTTAAAAATATTCAAAGCTGATAACCCCCTTTTTACTGGGGTATGTTTTATATGCTGATAATTATCGAGTAGATTTGACTATATGTGCCATTGATGGGACGAAGAATTTTTCTGTACTTTAAAATTATTTAAACATCAATATATTTCATAAAACATGTTGATTATAAATTTTAAGAGAGAGGGATCTCTCAGCTCACACACAAAAAAAAAGGTTACTTTTTCCCCTTATAGCGTGAATAAATCTTTATAGTTTTGAAGTCCTTTTGAGTTTTTGAACGATGCATTGGAGAATTTCATGTATAAATTCAATTTCTTTTTCTGAAGAAATTTCACAGGATTGGACTATAATTAATTGTAATATATCCTAAATAGAAATTCAAAATAGAAGTTCAACCAAAATATGATAAATATTGTTAACAAAAGAGACGATCTAGTGTAATGAATGTTGAGAGAGAGAAGAAAATAGTGCCAAATAATTTTTATAGCTGTAAAAAACAGTGAACTGGTTTTTGCCAGTACAGATTTTATACCAATAATGTAAATTAACTAGGCTAGAATCTTAGATTAAAATTCTGTTCATGCAAAATTTAATAGATGAAAATAACGTTGGGCAAGGCATACTCAATAATTTGAATACATAGACTTCTCATACGACAAACAGAAAGTGTTAGGGTCTGTGACTGGTAGTCAAAATTGGGTAAATTGCTATTTGCTTCAGCAAAATTAGATGCCATTTTACTGGAAGAGGGTTTCCCCCTCCCCTCTTCATTTTTGTGAATAGATTAACAAATTCTTCACTTTAAAAAGTTGATATGTCAGTTTTTCTTTTTCTTTATGATTAGCTATTGATAGGTCTTGAATTTCTTTTTTTAAAATCTGTTGGCTAATTTGATTCTATTTTTGCATTAGAAATTTCATCTTCATGCTATTATTTGGGAATACACTAGCTTTTTCTCGTTGTACATAGTTACGCTGTAGATATTTTTTAAAATCATTTTTAATGTAATAATTCAATATTAGGTATTGGTTTATATATATATATATATATATATATATATTTGTCTTAGAAAATGTAAATTGATTCCAGTTAATTAAACGGATAATTTTGAATAATTTGTTGTATTTATGGATGCATGTTGTTGAGAAATAAAAATGCGTTCAGTTTGGTGCCATCCTGTCCAGTGGTATCGCCAGAAGAGATCCGTAGTCAACCTGAATAGTTTTAGAAAGTTCTGTCTGAAATAAATGAAATATAATCTACAGAAGTTCGTGTGTTTTATTTGTTTCGAAAAAAAGAAAATAGTTATTGCGGAGGAAAGAGGTACTTTTACTAGGAACTATAGTAATTCTTATTTTTTAATTAGAAAGTTTAAATAATTTGCTACATATTTTTCGCGAATAGAGAATTTTTGTGAAATCTAATCATCTTTCAGTATACGAGTTTCTAAAATTAATTTAAAAGTCCAATTTTCGTGTGTAAATATCAAAAATATATCTTAAAAGTTTTTTTTGCTTCACAAGTTTATATAAGTGCTAATTTGTTCCGTTGAAAAGTACGAAGTGAAGTTCAATCGGATATACTTTTCGCGTTTACAAAATTAGAATAAGTTATTTGTGTAAGGTACCTCATTTTAATATTTTAAGTGGAAGAAAAATTTAGTGAAAATGCTTAAGAATAATATGCATATATATACTTTTAGGTTGATCCAGTTAAAATTGAGCTTTCTTCAAAACATTTTTATCTGTGGTCCAATATGCCAGCTGTTAAGTAAGATAATCTTGATTAGCTTTTAATTTCTTTTTAAATGACTCATCATCAAAAAAAAAAAAAAAAGGTTACACCCAGATGAAAGCAGTCTTTAAATGCAAATTAAGAAATTTTTTCGTTAGATATGCTAATGATTAAAGTATCAACCGCGTCGGCTCCAATGATATCAGCAAACACGTAATTTACCACGCTACTCGAGACCCTTTGAAAGGTTTTCCCAAAGCGTTTAATTTATCGCTTTGAAGTTAAGAATGTCTTTAAGAAGAAAACGACAGCCATTTGAACAGTTGGGCACCTTTGAGAAGGGTCGCATCATAGGACGGCATGAAGGTGGATAGTCGTTCCGCCGGATTGAGCGTCATCAGTCGCTCAGATGCTACAGTTTCATGCTGTTGGTGGAATTAGTTACGAGGAAGTTATTGCTGACGATAAGTTGGTACAGGGAGATCTACACAGACTACAAGTAAGGGAAGATCGAATAATCATCCGGCAAGCGCGAAGCACACCAATTGCCATTATTCAAAAAATTGTGAGAACAGTGATGTCCTCTCTGCATCATCTTTAAGTGCCGTATCGTTATCAGAAGATTGCAGGTTTCTGGATTGTTTTCATGCAAACCATTGCACAAATCACACTAGACACAACAGCAACGTCGCCAGTGTCTGCAATGGTGCCACGAAAGAACAGCATGGAATCATACGGAATGGAATCGGGCCATATTTAATGATGAGTCTCGCTTTTGTCTTTGTGAGGATGATAACCGCACCCGTGTGGACACAACGCCGTCAGCAATACAATGGATGCTTTGTTGTCACTCGTGTCACATGTCGTAATGGTATGAGGTGTGGTTTCGTACAATGCCCGATCACTGTTTCAATGATTTCTTCTAACTCCCTTATTTCCTACAATTCTATTTCATTTATATATCATTATCTCTAAGTCAGTTCACTTCATTTCTGTCTTCATCTAATTTGCTAATCTCGTTTCCTTGTGGTTGGGAAGAAATTGCAATTTTATGCAATTCAATCTATTATAAAGTCCCCGTGATTAGTGAAGAGAAAATCACGAACAGCTCAACGTCGCAACACCACTCAGTCGCGCAAATACCTACATTTCCTATTTCCATTACAATTTTCATAACTTGCAACATATTTAGCTGTATACCTTGAATTTCTTGACAGATATTGATCTTGAGCTGAGCAATTGTTTTAGGATTATCAGTGGAGACACGTTTTTCAATGTCCCTCCCCTCCCCCAGAGGAAAAAAAATCTAGTATAATGTAATTAGTTAAACGTGAGGACTGATTCTAAGTTCTTGAGAATGACGTCGAGTCGATATTCCTGGTTTTTCAGCAATGCTTTCCTCAACACGATCAAGACTTGTCTGGTTGCTGGTCGAGCGGGGTCTTGAAAGACTCTTTTGTATGTATGTCAATGTGTGAAAACAAGGGAATGTTTGTTTGCATTATAACATTGGATAATTTTCAGCTTAGTTGCGTATTTTTCCGCAAATTAAAATCCAAAGCTTGTGACGTTAGGTTATTCCCTACTTTCTCTTCACTAATCTTGGGGACATGTTCTAATTTGAATTGTATAAAACTACAACTCCTTACCAACCAAATGGAACGTGATTAAACAAATTAGATGAAGATAAGGAGTGTAATGAATTGAATTAGGAATAGCGATATGTAAGCATAATGTAATTGAAAGGAATAGAAAGGAAGATAGATGATAACGGCAAGCTGATAGATGCTTGTAAATTGAAAGGAATTATTGTAATTTAGGGTTTATAGTAAAATTGGTTAGAAGTTACTCCTGTTTAGAGCAATAAGGGTCGGATCTGCTGTATATAAGAAGGATGTCACTCGGTGGGAATGAGTTGGTAAGCTAAGACTTTATTGTTTAATTATAATCAATGGTTAAAATGAGTTAAATGGGATTCGAGAGAGAGAACGATCTTACATATTTTGTGAAGAGAAATAATAAACTGTGTTGTCCTTTTTCTGAGGTCTCTTCAATTGGATTTGTGAACTTTCTTATTGACTATTTAATTAAACATTAAGATGCCTGTGTTGTTTAACAATGAAAGGCAAATATTTTGCAATTTTTTAATATTAAAAATTTTGAACATTACCTATGTATTATTTATTATTGACATTCCAGGACATCTTAAATAAATAATGTCAGTCATTAAAAATATAGGAGCTGATTTTATACTTTAAAGGAAGGAATTTCAAGTTACATAGTGTCATAATTTATTCTTTTTTCGAGGTGGCCGAGCGGTCATGATCGCGACCTCGTGACGTTTCGTTGTTTCTGTCGAGTCCCAAAGTCCTAATGTTGGCGTGGTGTGAAAGCTTGGAGAGGTAAGTGTCGTCCTCTTCACTCGAATGAGGTCCGTCTCAATAGTTCTGATGTTGCTTCTAGTGCACTTTAATAAATAATAAATCAACCAAAAATGTAGCTTTGTTCTTTAATTCTAAGTGATGAGCAAAATTGTAGTTACTAGTTCAAATAATTAAAATAAATTGTTTAAATTGAATGTCGTAGGAGATTTGGTCAGCGACCTTTTGGTTGGTTTTATTAACGTCGCACTAGAAACAACATGAGGGCTATTGGCGACGGACCTCGTAATTTTGAGTCCCAGTCAAGTGACGAGAACGACATCTGAGCTGGTATCCCCTCTCCTAACTTCCACACCACGCCAACGGGAGGACTTTGGGCCCCAACAGATTTAACGTGCATCAGCCCCGGCTACGCGGCGGGGTGTCATAGGAGAATATTAATAAATTTTTAAGACGATTTTGAATACCGATGTTTAAAAATTCCTTCTTTTTTAAAGGTTTAAAATATAGAAAATATATATTTATATCAAATTCTTCTTTAAAGGAAGATATATAAATTCGTTTTATAGAATTACTAATAGGTTATAAGAGAGAGAGAGAAAATTAAACTTTCGCTTTTCACATCTTTAAAAACGTATATTATTTAAATTTCTTAATTTGTTTTAAATATATGCACAAAAATGTTGTATTGATGTAATTATAAAGTCTAATTTTGATGCATACTTTACAGAAACCTTGAGAACAATACGTATCCTATGAAAGAAAAAGAAGATAACAATAACATTGAAGAAGATATATTGAATACATTTTTAGATCCCTTGAAAGAGTACTTCAAACAAGCATAATGATAAAATTTTTGAATCGTTAGTAATGTTTTGTTAAACTCGTTAATCTACGAATATCTGTTTGTAAAAACAAACAAATTTAGTTATCTCATTACGTTCTTAATATAGATTTTTTTTTATTTCATCGACATTTATAAAAAAAAAATGTTTTTCTTAAATATAATACTTTGTTTATTTAAACATTGGGCTATTCACAGTAAAATGCGCGTACACTGTGCAACATCACCTTGGAAAAAAAATTATGGACGCATCGGTTAGGTCTTTCCTTATACATCAAGGAATGAAATGTAATTTAATGTGTGTTATGTGTTTCTGAGTAATCACTTATTACCAATTAATTATTTGTTGATTTTATTATAATTTGAAAATTGAACTTAATTGTAAAAATCAAACTTTCTTTGTTGAATCTATTATGTATCATAAATTATGTTTCATTTCTTCTGTGCCTAAAGTGAGGCATCTTAATTATTTTTTGAATTATAATATATACGTTATTATAGATTATAAAATATAATACATTATTATTGTATGAAAAAAAATGTATTATATGTTTGTGTTTTATAACTCACTTTAAATATTATTGTTTCTCGTGTTTTCTGGTCTATAATTTATAGTTCTTTTGTTTTGTACTTTATTGAGTTATGTGATGCAACTTTACTGAATTTGTATTGAAGTTTATTATAGAGATTTTTTTATACATATAAAACGAATTTACTTAAAAAAATTAAGTGAACCTGAGCTTTCTTTATTGAATTATATCTTATGAAACTGCGTTTCATCTCTGTTATGGATAAAGTATTCCATTTTAATTACTTTCTCTGAGAATCGTCATATTAGTGATATGTCAATGAGTGATAATAATTTGTTCTCTTTTTGTGTTTGATAACACATTTCACAAATATTATTGTTTTGTCTTACATGTTTTCTAGTCTTCATTTTTAGAGCTTTTTTTTCTTATGTTATAAAGTTTTGTTGTATGACTTTATTGAATTTGTATAATAATTGAGTTTATTATAAATTCTAACTTAAGCTTTGTCTTCTTTAATTATTAAAGTTTATTATAGATTTTTTTTATACATATAAAGCGAATTTACTTTAAAAATTAAGTGAACCTGAGCTTTCTTTATTGAATTATATCTTATGAAACTGCGTTTCATTTCTGTTATGGATAAAGTATTCCATTTTAATTACTTTCTTTGAATTGTTATATTAGTTAGTGATGTATCCAATGAGTGATAATAATATATTCTATTTTTGTGTTTAATAACACATTTCACAAGTATTATTGTTTTGTTTTACATGTTTTCTAGTTTTCATTTTTAGAACTTTTTTTCTTATGTTATAAAGATTTGTTATATGACTTTATTGAATTTGTATAATAATAGAGTTTATTATGAATTCTAATTTAAGCTTTGTCTTCTTTAAGTATATATATACAAATCACTAATATTTGAATCTTTATTAGTTCTTTATTGTTAAAAAGCATTACATTTATCATACGAAAACTGTATATTTCGTTTGTAATTCATGAAGAAATTATTTGATTTAAAGTAATCTTATTGAAAAAATTTTGTAATTTTTTTTAATTATATATTCTCGGAAGGTTGTACGAGTATTAATAAAAGTCAGAATTGTTTTCTTGGATTCTTTTTTTTTTTCTTTTTGTGCTGTGTAAATTCCATTAGTAAGTGTGTGGGTTAGGAAGTATTATTCCTTCATGCATTAATATTTTTGAATGGAAACATATATATTTATTAGAAGTATATTACCCTAGTTGACTTGAAATAGCTTTAAATGGGTACTTCAATTCAAATATACCGTTTATAAATACAAATGGTTGGTACAAAAAAATGAGGAAGTATGGAAAGCAACATAATCATTTTACTAAGAGAAAGATATTATTTATGAGGTGTGGATATTACACAACGAGATTGACCTGACTACAGAAGAAATACGCCAAACGCCAGCGACCGAAAGCTGTTTAGCGTGGAGCCTTCTCTTTCGAATGCAGTGCCTCTCGCTTCTGTCAACAAATCTGTATACTCGTAGCCTTTGTTCGTGGTAAAAATGAGAATTGTAACAACAGAACAACGAATTGTGAAATTTGAAATGAAACCGCTATTGAAACTTATAATGTATTGAAAGAAGAGTATGGCAATGAATGTTTATCGCGTGCAAGTGTTTGAAATGGTTTAAGTGTCTTCAAAATAGCCGACGAGACGTTGAAGATTATTCACGAAGCAACACGAGGGCTCATGGCGACGGACCTCGTAATTTTAAACCTCGGTCAAGTGACGAGGACGACACCTGAGTTGACACCCCTCTCCTAACTTCTACACCACACCAATGGGAGGACTTTGGGCCCCGACGGATTTAACGTGCATCAGCCCCGGCTACACGGAGGGTCTTTAGCGGCCAAGAATCGAATCCGCGACTGAATGAAAACCGCCGGCCACGAATCCGAAACCATAACCACTAGGCTACCGCGGCCGCTTGGTTATTTCAAAGGGTACCCTTTTTACCATTTTGTTTGTGATTCCTTCCCTTCCTTTTTTTTTTTTTTTTTTTTTTTTAAATTTATCATATGCATATATCTACAAATTTCGGAAGGTTTAGGAGGAAAGAGGTAGAAAGAATTTGAAAAATTATCATCGTTATTAAAGAGTTTATGAACGATAACCATGGTGGTGGTGCCGAAATTTGAATTGTGAATTTCGTTTAATTTAAATCGTTTCTCAAGATAATCAGCCAAAACATTTGCTTTATCCGAATCAGAAATTGCGATACTTGTTGTAGCATTAAGGGTTGGGATTGGGGCGGGTCTCGGTTTTACGTAACATTTTGGCTATTCCCCAAAGGGAACCGTCCTCGGCATCTAATACAAGCAGTGTATTCGTGAATTTTCCCTTCAATATGATTTTGGAGATTGCTGAGAAAGTTTCTGTCTGCGGGGAACCTAGTGAATTGCCAACGTTTCTTGATTTCGTTTTGTTCCTTAAAAAGACTTAAGTTCCTCGCTTATATGATTAGGCTTGTTTGGTTTAGAGGATACTGTGTGAGCGTGAAGATTTTTTTTGCAAGATTGGAAACCCGCTCATCGATTTCTTCTCTTATGTTAGAAAGGTTCTTGCGGAGCGTGGTGTTTTTGTTAAGAAAGTTGCGAAATTGTTCCCAATTTTCGGAAACAATCCTTTCGTTAAGTGATATTTCTATGGAAGTTTTAATATTAACATTTAAAGGGTTGCTATCTGAAGTGAGTCAACAGCCAACGAAATATCACTTTTCCAGTGAACATTTTTCATAAGGGCAAAATTTATGGTGTAGACGTTGTAAAGAGTGTAGGTGTGGGCAGGAGCTTGAAATCGTAGTACTGTTCTGTGTGTGTGTGAAAGTTTTTAATAGAAATTCAACTTTTTTTTTTTGTGATTGCAGTCCCAGGTGATACGGCAGAGATTTAAATCTCTGCAAGATGAGTATGGAAACATCTCCAAGGTGAGAAATTGTTTCCAAGTCATTAAATGCAATACGAACACTAGAAGCGGGGAGCTTAGAAATGGATATAGTTAGGAGTGGGACTTCTTCCCTCGAGTCAGCAATAATTAATCATTGACTGCAACAACTATCGCCCATAGAGAAGATGTTGAAATGTGGTCTTGTGGTACGGAGTTTCTAACCAAGAGAGCAGTACCTTCATCTATGTAAATTAGTTTATCCTATCATTCTTGTAAATTGTAAAATAGGGGATTTTAAAATTAACTCCCGGTCTCAAGTGTATTTCTCAAAGTAAGAAGATACTGAAGTAAGTGTTTGTTGAGGAGGGGGGATATTCTATGAATTCTCGTAACTCGACACTATACAGACCTTACTCCTTTCTCATTCCATGACGCAATTCTATGCATGAAGTTGATGTAATCCATTATCCAGATTTGGATGATGGGTACACACTCTGATAAAAAAAAATATGTCAAGTTTATCGAAGTAATCGTAGTTGTGTGACATCTGATAAGTGACTTCGAGAAGATTAGGGATGATGGAAAACTTTTTGAGCTCTCTGATGATTACAAATATGTCGTGTTTAGAATTTTTGATATTTTCTTAGGAATTTGGATGCGAATTTTGCCTGGGTTTTGGGCATTCAAGCTCAGAATTATTGAGATTGGCTGGTTCAAATTTCCTGGAGAATGGTTAAGTGTGTGTGTGTATGTACGTATGTGTTTGTGTGTGTGTGTATGTACG
>BMAW01025374.1:93047-107392 GCA_019974015.1 Nephila pilipes
GTGTGTGTGTATGTACGTATGTGTTTGTGTGTGTGTGTATGTACGTATGTGTTTGTGTGTGTGTGTATGTACGTGTGTGTGTTTGTGATTGATGTGGACCTTTAGTATTTTTGCGAAAAAGATTTCTTCGCTTTCGTTTCGATATTATTTATTTGTCTAGGGGATTTTTTTGTTGATAATTTCATATTTTTTAGGTGTATGATTTGGGTAACAGGCCCCTGCCCCCGCCATTATCCAATACACATTCCTTTGTAGTTGATACGCTTTGAATTTCGAGCTTTGCTTTAATCTCGCAGTCACCCGTCTCGTGCTTCTCACCGCATTTATGGTATTTAGGCTTCAGTTGACTGTTAACAATGAATGACAAAAGAAATTGCATTTATAGCACTGGATTGCCCCAGGTCGCCTTATGAAGGACTCGAAGTCAACAATCACTAACATGAAGTGGAAGTTAGTGAGTTGAAATATATCTAGAGAGTTTTCTGCTTTATATATTTCGACCATAGATATCGATAGTCGATGTTTGGTTTTCCTCTGGTTAAGTTTGAGCAAACTTTGGACGAGGTAACCTTTGGATTTTTATTCAGATTCTATTGAGTCGATATAAGTTGTTGATGGGAGGCCCTTAATAACCGATTTGATTGGATTTAGTTGGAAAGTTATATAATAGAATCCCTCCCCTTATCCTTGTATGAAGATGGTTATCAGACGGTGTTCATCTTCACTGTAGGTCTGGTTCTCGATATACTCCGCAGCAAGTTTGATTCTGAACTGCATTTTCGAATATCCAGCCTGTCCAGGTTGTATTTTTTCTTTATCCTCAATATAATGGGTTTGTTTTTTGGGTGGCAGGAGCGGGAGATCTTTCTTGGCTTGTTTGGGGTCATCCTTTTCTAAAGGGCAAAACTATTCTTGGCAATGATTAAAAATTAGGAAGGTAATAGTTAAGTGTTTATTATTTGTTATGCACCTAACATTCTAAATTCACTCAATAATTGTTGCAACCGACTTCACATTTTACGCAACTGTAAAACCGATTGCAATAAAATTTTTGCTAAATATCCTCAACGATTTTCTTTTTGGAGTAGATAAAGTGAGAAGGGGGTGCTTTCCTTCCTTCGACGAAGGAAGATTCAAAATATGTTCTAAAATAAAATGAATTCTTGGGTAAAAATATGCTATGCTTTTTTAAAAAATATTTCTCTATTTTCATCACTTTGTTCGAAATTTTAGTCTGGGATTTTCAAATTATTTCAAAAACTTTAGTCCATGTCCCATTTATAAAATAGGTTTCCCCCCCCCTCCCTTTACTATAGATCAGGCGATCAGTGCATTGAAGCCGAGATTCAATTTACTGATCAGTCCTAACGACTCTTTTAAATTTTTACCTGATGTTCACAATCTTAAAGATGTGTAAAAATGGATTACTGGCTCATTATAAAGATCTTGATAACGTCTTGACAAATATAGCAATTCCTCTGATCTTAAAACTTAAAAACTGGATGACGAAACAGAGCTTATTTCTTCTCTTTTGAAAAAGAAAGGAGTTCCAGTAGGCATTTTTAATTTCATTACTTCCTTTTAAATTGATCTAAATTTGTGTATATATATATTCGCTAGTGTGCAAAACTTAAGCAGCAGATGCATTTTTCAACATACAACCATGAAATTGTTGAAAATGGCTTTTTACCACCAGTACAGTGAAACGGCAGCTCAGAAGAAAGGTGACGTTTATCCAAATATCAGTACTATGATATCAAAGGAAACGGCTCGGCACACAAACTCGTGAAAAACGCGCGCTCAGTGCTAAGGAATCTTAAAAAGAAGAAAGAAGGGCGCATCTTCTGACATTCTCTGCAAGTGAAATTGTACGTTCATAATGGCTACAAAAAATCCTCAAGATGCCTTTACTCGTGATAGAATGATCGAGAAGATTGAAAAGGGACGTATTTTAGAGTGTTGCACAAAAGTTTGGAATTGACAAAAGGGTAGTTTCAAGAGCTTGGAAAGCTTTCCAAATGACAAGTACAGCTGTAAGAAAGGTTGGCAGGATTTGATCGAGGAAAACGACGACAAGGGATGACCGGTATATCGTTCTGCAGGCAATAAAACCAGAACTCTGTAACCAGACATTGGGCAACATTTCTGAGCAGCTGCGTATGACAGGTATCATGATTCACTGTAGCCAGGCGTCTGCATAAAGGTGGCCTATTCACCCGTCCTCCTGAACGCTGCATACCATTAGCAGCAACCTATCATCGGCACCGTTTACAGTGGTATCTATAATACATAGACTGAACATCTAATAAATGAAGTCACTTTCTGTTAACTGATGAGAGTCTTTTCAGTCTGAGCAACGATTATCAGCACTAGTTTTTATGGAGGGAGGTAGAGATACCACTAAGATCAGGGAAGGAGACCACTGGGATTGTCCTGCAGTGCTTGTTAAACAAATACGATCGCAATTTCCACCCTATATTACACATCGTTGTAGAATTAGAGACCAAAACTCAGGAGAAAAAGGCGAATCCACACAGAACTTACATTTATTAACTTCACTAGACAACACCATTGAACAGACAAATCAGAACAGAACTTATTAAAAACTCTGTTCTCATCTCCCAACAAGTACTGCACTTCTACCTTTAACACTTTTCATAAAAACAGACGCAAACATTCTTGAGACTTGCTGACAAGAAAAGGAAAATGTTATACGCAGCGAGAGGCTTCATTTCTCATATACTTCCTCCTTGAATTTACTGAAAATAAAATCAATAACCAATTGCAAATATTAAAATATTCAATGAATCGATACATA
Organism: Nephila pilipes; assembly: GCA_019974015.1. Lineage (NCBI taxonomy): Eukaryota > Metazoa > Arthropoda > Arachnida > Araneae > Nephilidae > Nephila > Nephila pilipes. Next base: position 95,866 of record BMAW01025374.1, read on the forward strand.
TTAATATAATAATCATTAAACTAATAGTTATCAATCAAAGTATCATAAAGATCAAAATGTTCAATCATAATACAATATCTCAGGAACAGTTACTTTTCTTCCACATTTTGTAAGTACTGGTTAATAAAGTAATGCTTTCTCAATCTCTAAATGAAATAATCTCTGTATTGGTCCTAACAGTTCACCAAACTGAGTGTTTCCTCTTACTACTCTGTTTTGGCCGTCATTTCCAAGAATCAATTCCAATACTCGAGCCAATGGCCAATAGTTACGTTTCTTACCGTCACTCTCCAAGAGCACAATATCACCAACAACTAGGGTTTGACTTGAGCTCGATGTAATGTCATTTGTTGCAACTGTCCAAGATATTTTACACAGACTTCCAACGAAGTTGTAGAAATTCGATTCCATTCTAATTCCGAAAAAGCTGTATCTGCCCCGACAAATTTTTGCCATTGTCGGAGTAGATGGTCGTTGACCTTCCTCTTCTGGCTATAAAACTCCGCAATGATCGAAGGAACGCCTCGGTAAACGAGAATGTAATCAGTTCGAGAGGCACCATTCAGTACACAGCACAGGTGAACAATACAACCGTCTGTTTATTCCGTAAATATAAAGGGTCTTCTAGATATATGCCAACGACCTGAAATACTGCTGCGTCTTGAACTCTTTCAGGGGCAATGCTAATAGTACTGTCTCCAAGTTTTGAATCTCTTACAACGCACACATCGTTCAACTACTTTTCCTATCCTTTCAGGATCCACTATTTCTCCCTCAGGTGTGTCATCAATAGAGAGACTCTGGAATATAATAATTCTTGATGTTTCTCAAGAAATCAACAAATGAAAAACAGGATGATTTGATGGCAAAAGCACCGGACACTTGAAACATTCTGTATTTAGTCGGTACATGACTTGCGTTTTTACTCTAATTATTTCAAACGCGTATTCAACTGATCTAAGAGACCTTATTTTATCGACATTAGATTAGTCAAATGCAAGATTCGATTTTTTTGAATGAAAGAAATAAGAACTATTTCGGAATTCTCTATCTCATGACAAGTAAGATAAGGCTCTTTCAGGGCATTTTTCGTCATAGAATTGTTTACGAATCGATATATCCAAGCTGTAAGCCATATTATTTTATCTTTTGAAGAGAAATCAGGCTCTGCACTTTTTAGCAAGGACTGTCCCTGTTGTCTTAAATATTTCAGAGTTTATCTATAATTCATCAGGTGATTTGTCACTCTGTGGCCAATTTGATTCTGATTTTCTGAGCCATATATGCTCCTCCCACCATTTCAGCATTAGAAACTGTTCAGGAGAACATCCTCTTGATGGGAGGTTAGCCGCATTTAATTTTTCCTCAATGTAATGCTGCTTATGTACCTGCGTCAAAGTTCTCTTGTACTCAATTAAAGACGAATATACCTCAATTTATATCACGTCTTATCCGACTCAGGGCTGTTGTCGAATCACTCAAATAAAAAAAAATATTTGCATTCTTAATTCCTAAATCAGTGACAATTTTACTTCCGTATTTGGCTCCAATACAGCATGCCAAACGTTAAAACGAGGTATAGAAATATTTCCTATTGGAACTACTTTAGCAGGGGATCCGATAAAACTAATTTTCACAAAATCTTCTATTTTGACTCGTAGAAAGACGCAAGGGTTAGGTGACCAGATTTTAACATTCGAAAAGCGGGACACCATTGACAAGAGGGTGGGTTCTTCATTTAAAATTTAGTACCTAAAAAATACCTACCTTCGGTACCTAAATAAATCACCTACCAAAATCATCTGAATAGCTTATTTGATGACATCACTTGTTTAACTAGCGCGCAATACGATGCGTATTGTAAAAGAGACAGTTACAAAACTCAATATGCGAAGGCTTTACTTCTTGGACGACCAACAAACTTCTTACACCCTGACCCTTCTCCTCTCTAAAACTCCCCTCCGTTTCCAATTTTTGTGTAAGATGTAATTCCTTTGTAACAATGTTCCAAGTGATGCTAGATCACTAGTGAAACATGTCGCCATAAGAATAAAATCTGTGGAAATGAACAAATTGTTCTCTTTTCATTTTACAGCTACAAAATGTTTTCGTCGCTGCCAATGCCGAAAAATGCCTCTGTTCATTAAGTCCAAACAATGGTGATAGTATTCTAGCAACAGATAAAGGCGAACTTTGATAAGCAGTTCCTGATAATCAGTCCTCAACAATTATTTTTATTATTAAAGTTTAACTTTATAAAATTTACAAAAATAATATAAAACTAATATCCTGGTAAAAAAGCTACATGGAAGCCGAAAACCGTATATTCCATTCCCGTTCTCCCGCCGTTCCCTAGCTTGTCGCGCATTCTTTCTAAGAATCGGGACTTTCTTAAAACCCCGCGGGATAAATTGTTAAAATTCGAGACTGTCCCGCTAAAAGCTGGACGTCCGGTCACCTTACGCAAGGGGTATATGTATACTTGGACGCATCACAGAATACATGAAGACTCTCTAACCTCCTTCTTCCCTAATAGACCTAAATTAATTCATCTGAATATCTGAACACAAGAAATTGATGCATCTCTTTTTTCTAGTTTAAAAACTGTTTAGCAAAATATTCAGGGAGATCGTCATCCTACTTTAATTTTAACTTCCGGCATTCTTGAAGAATCAATTTCGGAAGCATTGTCACGGAAGAAGTACATCCGTTTGGATCAAAAATTTTATGTGCAGATGAGAGAAAAGTCCGTTTAGTTGCTGTGTAAATTGCCCTTCCCGAAATGAATAAATTTTATATGATATCATATCTCTTTTTAAGTCCTAGTTTAGTTCCAAGACAGCTACAGATCATTAGATTCTAAATGGTTTGTTTTCAATGGACAATTTGACTGCCATTCTCGAAAGTTGAATTTTGCTAATGACAGTAATGATCTAAACACTGAAATAAATTTATTCACTTCTTCAATTGTACCAAAATTACAAACACAATTGTCGATATAAAATGATTTCCTTAAAATATTGGCTGTATCTGAGAGATTCTCAAGAGAATTATCTATGAGGTAGTTAAGTGTTTCAGCCAACAAGAAAGGACTACAGTGAACACCAAAAACTACTCGATTATGCCTGTAAATCTCAGCTTCTCCTCCTTTATTTTCCTATAAAAATCTCAGATAATCCCGATCTATTTTCTTTTTTATTTTAATCTGTAAAAATATCTTCGCTATATCCGAAATTAGTACTATAGGATGTTTTCGAAAACGATTCAGTAGGGGTGATATTAATTCTCTCAGGTTTGGACACTTATCCTTTAAGAAGGGATATCCTTTGACACTGGCCGAGGCATTGAAAGCTGGACTTACTTTAGTGGTATCACTCTATTCTTTGAATACAGGTCTATGGGGAAGGTAATGAACCTGAAAATTCTTATCGTCATTTTTTCTCTCTGCGATTTTTTTTCCCTGTAAGCATAAATCTAAAACCTTTCCATAATACTCTGCGTTATTTTGATCTTTCAATTTTCTGCAAGTACTAACGAGACGCTTTTCGGCTAAAGTCCTGTTACTTGAGAGACAGGAGTTGTTTAAAACCCAAAGTAGTGCAATTTTATACCTTCCTTCTGGATCTCTAGTAACTGTGTCCTCAAAATAACGCATTATCTGCCCATGTTTCTCAAATTTTGTTTTAGATTCTACTCAATCAGTAATACCTAAAACATCAAATTTCTATAAATTAGTTGCAGAGTTTTCATTTATTAGTAATGAATCCCCATCATCAGATTTTTTTTTTCGGGAATCCTACCCATTAATGTCCAACCTAAGTGGGTCTGTTCGGCAATTGGACCAGATATCAGAATTGTAATATTCCCAGTCAACAGCTTTCCCACAATATCGGCCCCTATCAACAATTTAATATCATTCCAGATTTCAAAGGTATAATTTTCTAAATCAATAACTCTTTTTCAATCGCATTAGGAAAACTTTCAACTATATTGCGAGCTTTCGATTTCGGAGCCGTTGCTTGGACTAAATACACGAATTTCGTTTGGTTATCTAATCTCGGGTCTTCCTGTATTTTCACAAAAGTACTCCAAAAGCTGAGCTATTCATCATGATTTCCATCAAATTTTTTTATGATAATTTTGGTAATCTCATTTCCTGTTTAACTACATAATTCTCTGTTCTCACGATTTGGGGTACTTGAATTTCCGATTTTGACATAATCCTCTTCACTTTGGTTTGGTAACTTATAAATCTGTCAACATATGCTTCACAAGCCTCAAATTCTTTATTATATATATTCTGTGAAACACCGTCCTCTAACAAATGATTAAGAATATCATTATCAGCTCCACTAATTTTCTTTGATTTATCTTCTAATTGATAAAGTAATGACTAATATTTCTACACACGATTCTCTACTTTCCAGTTACTCCTTAAATGATGTGAAAACTCGAGTAAGCGCAGTTTTAAAAGGAATTCGTCTAGTTTCTAAAATCTCCATAGCAATATTCAAACGTATTTTTCGCCCTTTCATTCTATATTTCTCTTGTCCCTGTTCGGGCGTCAATAAATTTCACAAACATGACCGTAATTTCTATCTGATATTAAACATCGTTTTAAAATGAAGAAATCGAGGCCAAAACTTAGGGAAAAAAGAAGAATCCACACAGAATATACATTTATTAACTTCACTAGACAACACCGCGTATTAGAAAGAGCAGAACAGAACTGATTAAAAACTCTCTTCTCGCTTTCCCAGCAAGCACTTCGCCCGCCCCCCGGAAGCAAATATTATGGCGACTTGCTAATAAGCAAAAGAACATATTACTTGTACAGTGAGAGGCCTCATTTCGGATGACTTGATTGGGGAGGCATCATGACGAACGGACGAATGAAGCTCTATATTTTCGAAAGCAGCTCACTGACCGGAGATCGTTACTGCGATGAAATTATCCTCCCACACAAGCGTCAGTTCCGAGGTACCATTGGTCCAGACTTTATTTTGGTGGACAACAATACACGTCCACACAGGACCTCTGCTGTTGAGGAACTTCTAGAAAGGAAGAATATCTGCAGAATGGATTGGCCAGCGTGGTTCCCTGATTTAAATCCCATCGAACATGTGTGAGATGCTTTGGGGAGACAAATGGCATGAAGATCGTATCCTCCGGAGAACACCAGACAGCTGAAACAGATGCTCCTTGAAGAGTAGGAACTCTTACCTCAAGAACAGTTGGATAATTTGACATTATGAACAGACAGTGTCACGCAACTATTGTAGTAAGGAGAGGTCGTATCCCTTACTAAGTAACTTTGGTTTGTTGTTCTTCCTCATGTTCCTTTGGTTTGTTGTTCCTCTTGTAAAACTTCAAAAATCAATGTTCTGATCAACGTCGGATTTAAATTCGTTCAGTCACAAGCAAAACAAAAATAATAATTAAATGAAGTTGGTTAATTTTAGTATTTAAAATAAGCAAAAATACAAAATTACTTTTTTTTGAAATACATATAAATAATAATTTATTGTAGTGAGTAATTTCACATATAATATTAAACATATCACACAATCAGTTACTTCAAATATAATATCAAGGAACTCCAAGTATCGTCGAATTTCGTGGACAGTATAGACGAATTTTGTTTAGAAATAAAATAGAAAAAAAAAGGTTAAGATTCTTAAATCTGAAAAAAATTACATATTTAAATAAATTTGTAATGATCAATATTTAAATAAAAAATTTATTTGTCTTGTAACAATTTTATATGTATGTATACATTTTACAATAAAAAAACGTAATAGTTTTTACTCCTATCTGTAAAAGTTACTAAACTTAGTCTCTTTTTTAATTAATTATAATTATTTGACAGAGAATAGCTACAATTTTCAATCTTATTACTAAAGAAAATGCAAATACGTACACCCATTTAGTTGAATAATATATCTCTCCTCGTGCATTCCTGTTAGTAAAAAACTATTTTCAAGGCTTATAAATTCTGATATCAGATTAAATACAAAAAAAGAACAAAACAATTCAATTAATATAGCATTTTACATGTAGAACTTAGCAAACAATTAAACACGTAAAAAAATATTGATCTGTACACTAAGACATTCTCGTTTGAAATTTTAATGAATTAATAAACTCATTTAAGTATCTCAAAATCAAATTTTTGTATTACTAATTTTTATATAGTAAACGAGACGTGCGAGCTTTAAAATATGTTGCGAGGTTCAAAAATACATAAATTAATTAAATTGTTCAAATAAAATAAAGCAACTGTAGCAAATGTTTTAAATAAACATTACAATCACAGATAAAAAATTTTAAATGTTTACTCCTTGAGCTGTCAAATGAATGTCATTATTCAACTTTCCTTACATTATGAAAATTTAAAAGACATTTCACAAGCAAAATAATGAAATGTAACTAGTAGTAGAGAATAATATTATTCAATAGAAAAACACTTATTGGAAAAGGAAATTTTTGAAAAAAATTCATTTCCCTTTAAGAGTCCCGTTTCGTAAGGGCTTTTGACACTAAACTTTATAACATTTTTCGTCATGATTAGATGAAAACACCCCAGCTGGTATCCTAACTTGAATTTCCCTATCTTCCACACAATTCCACTTAATGACTTTGAGACTTCATTTCGTTTCATTTACAGCAATAATCAGGATTGCACCCACGACTGATCGCGACCCTTGAAAGAGACAAAAGTCATAAAATATATATTATAATACAAGACGAAAATAATGTGAAAATCAAGCATTTTAAATTGTTCAGTAGAATGTAGATTTTTATTCAGAAATGTTTCTTACATAAACCAATAGGGAGATATAAAATCTATTTTCAAATAACATATTAGAAAGTTGAAAATAAAGATAACTAATTTTAAAACATAAATTAATTATTGTAGAAAGGAGCAGATTTTCTTTGAATAAATGAAATCCAGAATCAAAAACATAAAAGTTATTTATTAAATGTCAATTTCATACGAATTGAGTAACTTAATCAACCAATTTATTCCATGCTTGTTATTTCACTAAATATAAACAGATTTAGAAATTTACATCGTTTTTCATATAGTGGTTTGAAAACAAATAGTTCATAAAATCAATACATAAATTATCTTTCTTGTTGAAAATAATTTTACAAAAAAAAATGGTATCCTTAAATTTATGAATGTGGAACTTTGTTGGGAATGTAATTCTCAAAATTTCAATTTTTACTATTATTAACAAATCTAAACAAAATATTTGTTCTTTGAATGAAACAGTAATATGAAATATCGGAATAAATTCTAATTTCTACTACTAATAATAAATTTAATTCTAAAAGCTAATATTTTATAAAAAGGAGCTGTTGAAAATGAACATCGTTCAACATAAATAGGTTATAATAATCCAGATATAATTATATTAAAAGTACTTAAATAATACAATGGCTTTTAGCATTTGCTTTGTACTTTGCAATGCGACTTTTTTAATATTATATACATGTTTTAATTTTTAAATCAACGCATTCAATGTTTCCTTAAAAAATTTCTGTAAAACGACTAAATGTTGCATGTAACCTGTAACCGCGCAGGTCTTTTAGACAGCACAATTCAGAAAAAATTAAATAAATATTCGAATGACACAAATGAAATTGTAATAAAATTTTTAAATAATTTTTGAAAGTATAACTAATCATTAATTAGTTACTTGAAAATAAGCCAGAAATTTTAAAATTCAAACATGAAAAAGTAGCTTTTATGTGAAAAAATGTATCCATTTGATGATTAAAAATTGGCTTTAATTTAAGTATATTCTCCTCTCTAAAATAAGGGGAGGGGGTGGATGAGTGGTAAATTAATTCCAAAAATTATTTGCATAAAGTATTAAAATAATAAACCCTTTTTTACTGATATTGAATGAAAACCAGTGCAAAAAAGTTCTCTGTATTATAAAAATTATATATAAGAATTTAATATTTAAAAAAATGAAATCATACCAAGAATATATTCCGAGTGCAACTTGGGTCATGGTTTGCATTTTACATCCTCTTCGTCAAATATGTTTGATCTAGTAGAATTTTGTCTTGCCTTCAACTCTTTATACTTTAATTAAACAAAATATATTCCCATTTGCAGTGAACATATAAAACTTAATATAAAAGTAACTACTGTCTGATCTCCCTAGAAGCCAGTCGTGATGAAATGTGATTATTTCAGTCACTTTTCTCAGATGAGCGTAATATAGAGTTAGAATGTAACAACAAAATTCGCATCGTCTTTTTAAAGCCGTTGAGAACATTTATACATTTTTACACACATTTACGTAAATTGTTTATAAAAAATATTTTTGGGGCTTACAAAATTCAATATGAATTAGCTGTAATATGCGTTTATATCCCACACATCAAAACAAGGTCACAAATACCTACTATGCTCCACTGTCGAAATTTTCGAAAGGATTCATTCATTATACAGCCAACTCCGAGGACTGAAACCTCCCTTCCTCGCTCCTCGTCCGCACGAAAACTCGGCCATCGCCTTCGGCGACTTTTTTGTGGCTTTTCTTTTCATATTATATTACTCATACCGAGTAAAAGAAATCCCAGAATTCTGTAAACTCGAAATAAATACATTGCCAAGTTTGTACTATATAACTGTATGACTCCGATGTAATACGAGTTTTTAGAAGGCACCCCACCCAGCAGAGCTCTAACCATTCAAGTATTCTCTTCATTCAAGCTGGCAAAGCTTGGGTAGTAAATGACCGTATCTTTGCAACGAATGACCTTACGACTTTACCTCCTCCTCCCCTCTGTGAACATTGTTTGTACTCCAGACCCTGCTTTTCTTATCTAAAGGGCAAATCTGAAGGGCTACACTATAAGATCTATGCAAATATTTCCAAACACTTTCAAAGAATAGTTCACACACATTTTGGAGGGCAGAGATCAAAAATAAATCAAGAGTGTTTTTTCGCATTTAGGAAATTTAGATGTATTAATCACACAAAAAATTTATATTTATTCGAGAAAGTAACAAAATTGTTATTGGTTCAACCCTTTACATAATGGACTACCCTATTTCAAAACACTTAAAATAATTACTAAGGAAGTTTTGGATTTAAATCGATCATAGCATATCGCTAATTTGTCGATTTTTAATATAAGATGGTCTGATAAAAAAAAAAAAAAAACTATGCAGATACATACACCATCTTCATAATTATTGTTTCCCTTAGGCTTATTGTTGTATTCATGTAGTTGATTATATTCTGTTTATATAATGACTGCATTATTTTTATGCAGTATATTTCATTTGAAGTACTCTTGTTATTTACAATGAATGAAAAACTTCTTAATTGAGCTACTTTTAGTTCTTCATTTTCTTTTTTATTGAAAATAATTATTCTTATAACTCAATGTAGCATTAACGTAATTAAATTTTTTTCCTTGATAAATAATGTTAAAATATGTTACTATCTTTAAGTGTTCATATTTGATTTGATACCTGTTTGTAAGGTCTATTATAAAATTATAAGTAAGATGTTTCTTTGAGCATAATATTGAGCAAAAATGTTTGGTAAAAATTTGCTTATATTCCTTAATATGCAAGTTTTATATATTTTTCTGCATATTTTAACAATATAAATATATGAACAATCTCTCTCTCATATTTCTATCTTTATTTTCAATGATAAAAACTTTGTTAAATTTACTTTTAATCTTCACGGAGAAAAAAGAAATACTCAAAAATGAATACCTAGACGTACTCATTTTGAAATGAGTATATTTGTATCAGATTTGAGCGTATACCTTTATCGAATGTGAACATTACAAGTATTCAAAACCAAAAAAAAAAAAAAAAAAAAAAAAAAAAATGGGAAATCAGCATTCTCAAAAATTTATTACAGATATAAGGACTATAAAAGTTCCTTTTATATACTGACAACGTATTTTACAAAGTGGGGTTCAAAAACAAATATGGTTTGCTTTAATATTTCGAACTATATTTCGTATTTACCACGCTACACGCGGTAGAATACAGGAATATTAAAATGAGTACGTACGCATACTCATTTTCGCGTCTGCGTTTGTTTACATTTTTTTCCCCAGTGAATTACTCACAACTACAGAAAGATTCTTTTATTTAAGATATAAAAATGTGGTTGAAATGTTATTGATCATGATTTTCTGATTTATGATTTGAAAATGATTTTCTGTGAGTAGTTATTTGTGCTTTGCAGGTGTTTTTTTTTGTCTGTATTCATATTACATCGTAATCGTAGCTTAGTGACTTCTTACTTTAATTTGCATTAAAATTATTTTCATGCATGTAAATTATTGTGTATGAAGCTTATATTTTATAGAATAACATTACAGTATTCAAAAAGCAGTGTTTTTAAAATTTTGAGCCATTTTGCTACATTTTTTTTATCGATGACTATACAGCGATGATGCTCGACAAGAATTCCATTTCTTTTTTCACTTCATAAGTGTGTAAGGAAGCTGTCTTTTTTTTAATTGACAGAGAAATTATTATACATTTTTATCTTGTTTTAAGATATATATTTGTATTTAAGGTGTTAAGGTTTTACTATTTTCGAAGAATTGTACATCCGTATTTTGTTCCAATAATACTGTGTGGTAATCAAAAAATTAGAAATGATACATTCAGAATAAAATGTTGACAAAAATAGTTTTTATTCCTGATTAATTTTATTATGAATTGAAGTAAATTTCAGATGCTTTATGACAAGAGTAAGATATTTCAGAATATATATTTTTTAAAGAATATGGCTTTAATTTAAACTCAAATTCAATGTATATTTTGGAATCAAATTTTCCCAATCTAATCAGGCATCCTTCCTGTTATGTCTCACTGTTCATCATATTATAAGTGATTGTCTTGTGTTTCATCACTATTGTCTCACATTTTTTAAGTAATCCAATTTAAACTCCTATGACTTGGGGTTAGAAACTACTACTTGTTTGTGTTCTAATTCAAAATTTGATTTTTATATAATTAAGGTTTATACACAGAGATTTCATATCTTGGTTTCTTTTTATAATGTGGCCCAAAATTATTGCAAAATTTTGAATAAATATTTGGTACAGTATATTCAGATTTTATTCTATTCATGAACTCCAACCTCCAGCACACTGAATAAATAAAACAATTTCTTTTGTATTCGATACATGACACAAATACTATAGATATGTATAACTAATTCATTATAAATTGTAAAAACACTTACAAATGTTCACCATAGTACAGGGCCAATCATTTTATCTAGCCCTTTTATATGTTGATACTTGTATTTTTATTTACACAATTTAACCACTTTATTCATGCATTTCTTTAAGTTAATATGCTTGGTTCTGGTGTTGGTCTTATTATATTAAAAAAAATCTTATTATATTGATATTTTTTTATAATCATAAGGAGACAAGCTCTGTCCGAGTAAATTTTAATCCATTAACACCAATTAAAAATAACACGTGTTTAGAAAAAAAAAAAAAAAAAAAAAAA